>WBMV01004218.1:0-27821 GCA_013396655.1 Campylorhamphus procurvoides | reverse complement strand
GGGGGAAAAAAAAAAAAAGAAATAGCTTTTATTAAGTTTCATTATTGCATTTACTGCACCCTGCAAACTGAAGCCTGAGAAGTCACAGGTTGCCATAGATGACAGAAGCTTATTTGCCAAAACTGCTTCTGACCTTCTGCTGCAGTTCATCAGTTTCTTCCCTCAACGCCTCTTGCGCTTTCGAGAGTTGATTTTCTTTCGNGGCTCAGCTCTTCTCTCAGAAGACATAACTCTTGCTCAAGAGATTTTTCTTGAGCCTGTGGTACCTATTTATGCAGAAAGAGAAGTCAACACATTTAGGAACGTAGCTTGAAGAGAAGCATGTCTAAGCTTTGACATGTAGTGCCTGTAAGACAAAGGCACTCTTTTAGAAGCATTTGTATTTTCTTTAGAGTAGTAAAATTTGACTGAACTCAATATGCAATTCAGGCATCTTGAAGTAAGAGACACGTGAAAGCAACATTAGAAGACAGGACTTCTGAAGTGAGTCACCTGAAGGAGAATTTCAATGTCACAGTTTAACCATGGGGAAGAACAACAACGACTAAACCAAAACCACCCAACAAACACCCTGCCTTCCCAAAAATGAAGTCCTTATCTGTATTTCTAGTCTCAGCTGTAGCTAATGCGAGGCAGGTCAACAAAATTCTTGACTTCAAATTTGTCTACTCCACCTTCCATATTAAAGTAGATGCCCAAACTCTGCTTGATTTTTTGAAGTCTGCATGCTTAGACACACACGCAGTCACAAGCAGCACATCCAGTTAGAGGAAGTGTTGGTTGCAAAGTCCCTGCCACTTCCAGGAAAAGTCAGTCCGACCCACCTATGCTTTAAAAAACCAGAACCTTCTTTCCAGATGAGCGTTTTTGTTTTTTTTTTTTGATTCAGATACTTAGTTCTAGAACCACATCCCTGTGCAGATCAGTGCAGAACATCACCATCCTGTATCAAGTTAATCCTCTATGCACAGTCACATTCTACCACTACGAGTCCATATACAACAATATGGGTGGGAGATACCACAAATAAACAAGAATAAACCTGGTGTTTACTGATCTACAGTCATGTACCAGGACCCTTTTCTCCAATGTGTTTTGCAAACTATTTCACTAAAGCAGAAGTTTAAACAACATGCTTGCCAGTACAGCCATAGCATAATTACCAAAGCTCCTTCCCCAAACTCTTCTTTTTTCAAACTGTCCAGCTTCTCTCGCAATGAACGGTTCTCTTGTGTAAGGAAAATGATTTGTTCCTCTTGCTCCTGAAGCTGATCACTTTCTCTACAGTTATTACTTTCTGATTTTTCCTCAGCAAGCTGATCTCTCTCTGATGTGATGATTTTCATTTCTTCTGTCATTTGTGAGATCTGTAAAAAAAGCACAGGCAAGGACAGCATGTCTATCAATTCAAAACCAAAATTAAATCTAAAGCTTTGATTTGCTCTCCATTTTTATCATCCAACCACTATAACCAAACTAGAAAAGCTACAAAATCAGGTCTTTGGCCTTTGTCTCCTGTTTTATTTTTAATTCAACCTTTTAGCAATATCTTCTGCAATACTGGCTAGAGTTTTAACTAGAAAAAGTAAGAGGAAGAAACTAAAGTGAAACCTCTATTCTATTTCTGCATCTGTTCCAAAGCACACAAATGCCCAATCCACAACCATTGACCTATTGTCAGCTAATATATTTCAAGAAAAATCCAATCTCACATTCTGCTTTTTCTCCCTCAAGAAAAACTGAGCCACGGATACAACAGGCAATATTGTCAACACTATTCTTTGCCAATTATTAAACAAAGAGGCAGAAAACCCAGTGGATTGGCCTTCTGCTTTATGGTGGGAATCAAGTTGCCAGTGCGAATCACATTATACTTCTTGTTGGGACTGAGTGTTATAAACCACTATTCTCATTCCTACACTTAAGCAACTCTTACCTTCCATTTGCCATCAAATGCCACTACTCAAATCCACAGTCATGGGCCACAGTAGGTAAGCAAAGGTTTATTAGAGTGTACGTTACAGTTTGAAGCTCTACAGAAACAGATCAGCAGGTGGTAAAGGCTTGGATCAGGCAGTACTATTTTCTTGCCCACTTGCTATCAAGAAGCTGGAAATTTTCTAAGGACACGCAGAAGAGACTATAAGCAGATTATCTGGGCTTGTTTTCAGGCTGTTGGAAAACACATTGAAACCATTTGTATTTTAAATTATTACAGAGTTTTACCTGCGTTTCAAGTTCTTTAATGGTTTTCCCTAGTGCCTCTTCAACACTGAGAATCTTAGATTCTTTTTCAGAGACGTATTTTTCCAACTTCTGGACAGTGTCCTGGGATTGCTTGAGAGAACTTTGTGTATTTCTCAATTCTTCATGTGCCAAAATGTTCTTTAGAATACAAGAGAGAAAATCCACAAATAAAATGTCAGTATTTTGCAATATTAGTAGGCATTCCTTGATTTAAAAATCCCACAGAACCCAACCCACCTCCTCCCATGCTCCCCTAAATACTTCAGTATAGTTTATAGTGTTCTTACACTCCTCTTAACATGTATGGTCTATTTCTGTAGACCTACCATTGAAACAGTGTCCTTTATATCCTCTTTGAGTTGGTCTGTCTCAGCTTGGAGAGACTCCCCTTTTTGCTTCAAGTCATCATTTTCCTGGGTTAGAGTTTTTATTTTCTCTCGATATTCAGTAAGCTGCTGAAGAACTGCCTGAATCTCTGAATCCTTGGCCTCCAGTCTCAATTCACTAATCCTTTTTTCTTCTTTTAATTGCTCCATTTCATTTAACTTCTTCTGAGTCTGCATAAAATCTTCTCTTAGCTCAAGAAGTTGGTTTGGCTCTGCTGTTTTTTCTTCCAGTTCTTTCATTTTGCTAAAGAGCTTTAGTTTGCAAAGGAAAAGGCCAGACACTTTCATTACAATGTAGAAGTCCATTATTTGTACATGTTCTCACAGAATTTTACATGAGCTTAGAAGGGGTGAGAGATGCTAGACAGGAAGTTCATAATTTCCTCTTTGTGCTTAGGCTCTTGCCCACATCAAATATGCATTTTTTTAATGGAACCTTCTTGTAGTCTCTCCTTAGGAACAAAAGTCTTACTAAGACATAGCACCACACATGAAACTGCAGCATAGCTTAGGAGATTATCAAATCCATAGCTGGAATATGACAGACACACCAGTGCCCAAAGCTTTGTCAAAAATATGTATGTTTGGCTCCCTTTTCTTCTTAAATGTATTCTTTAATATTTTTTTTCCTGTCTAATGGCCAATTTTTGTGGCGCTTCTCTTTGGTTTGAATGATCTTGGGTCTAAAAAGGTCTCCAGTTCCCAATGAGAAAATTTTAGCAGGTCAAAGCAGCATTTACAAAAAAATAAATAAATTTACATAATAAAGATACAACTTAAGAATGGGAAAGGAAAAATTAAAAGATCAAGTATAGAAGCTATATATACACTTCTTTGCCTACAGAGACCATTGAAAACCATTATCCTTCAACATTATACCCTCGGCACAGAATAAGTAATATCTACTTATTGTAGAGGAAGTCAATGATATTGTCATTTATACCTTTAAGAGTACTCCTCTAAAAATTTTTTTCCTTTTTTTAATACTATGAATTAAGTCCTTGCGTCTTATCTGTAAAAACGAACAAGGTGACACTGACCTCTAATTTCACTTCATCCAAAGTTGTTTTCGACTCTTGTGCTTCTTTAGACAGACATTCTAATTGCAGCTTCATTTGTTCATTGTTTTCTGATGCAGCTATGTATTTTTGAACTATTTCTTCATGGAGATGTTTAAGTGCTACATATTCCTGATCAGACTTCACATATTTCAGTTGTGCATCAGCTAGATTGCCTTTTGATTTTTCAATTTCTTCAGTCATATGTTTTAGTCTAATTGCATTATCAGCTACTTCAGAAAGCAGCTTTTCATTTTCCAATTTTAATAAGCGTAACTCCTCACATTTTTCAAGAATCTGCCAACAGAAAAGCAATATTAATAGTATTTTATCAATCAGTATTTTTCATATATATATATGAAAACCATGTATATATACAAAACCATGTATATATGCAGAGATAGAAAATAAAATACAAGCAAACATACATCAAAATACAATGGGTTTTGCTTTGTTGAGAGGGAACTGTCTAGCAAAGAATCCTTAGAAGAGAAAGAAGACAGTCAAGTCCCTTGCAAAATCTTGAAATCGCTCTTCTAAGTCTAGATATTCTTTAATACTTCCTTTTTCCTATGTTTGAGCTAAGACTGGACTCCTAAACTGATTATTTAGGTGTATCAATACTTTCTTCATGATACAGAGTTTATGAAGGTGTTAACATCTAATGAAGTTTTGTTGATTAGTGGAAGTAGACCACTGGATGGTTTGGAACTTTTGGCAAAGTATTTGGCAAAGAGTTTCTGAGATTACTTGCCCTGAATAATTTTCACTGCACATACTTACTTAAGAAGATATTTAACAACAAAGAAACCCAGAAAGTGTTTGCAAACAAACCCCTTAAAACATAATTACAGCACACTTAGTCTACTGAGCTTTGACCTGCCAGGAAACAAAAAGGTTTGGTCACACATTTTCCAGAATTTGCAAGGTAAATCTCTCACTTCTCAAGCAGCATTTGTGATAAGAAATCTGGACATTTTCTCTTTGCCCGATTTGACAAAAAATCAGTTTTAGAAGAGCATCCAGGATACAACACCATTACATCTATCCACTCAGTGACCAGTGATGATCACAGCAAATAGGCACACAAATACTGGACTAGAAAATCCAGATAAACTACAGTAGACCCTGACTAAAAATGCAGTCTTAAACTTATTCCTAGGTGCAAATATTAAATACCTGAGAAACAATAATTAAACAAATTTAACTGTATAATCTCAGGTTATTTGATTCCAGACAACTTCTGGCTTTAAAACTTCATATTGAATAGGCCTCCGTTAATACATTACCAGTCAAGTACAACACAAAAAGCTAGAAAAAAAAAGTGAGATTTTTTTTACCTCTTCCTTCTGCATCTCAACAGTATTTGGTAGAGACTGAAATTCTGATAGCTCATTTACTTGTTTTTGTAGAAGTGCATTCTCTTTCAAAGCTTTTTCTAGTTCTCCTTTTAAGTCAGCTGCCTTTTTTTCCAGCTCCACAGGAGCAAGCAAATCTAGAGAATTAACAAGTTTAGATTGATAAGCAAAGACAAGAGAAGCTGCATGTTTTAAATTAAGTAGGAGATTCATAATGCATTCTGGATATCAAGATAAATATAATTCAAAATATAATTGTACATTTTATAAAGACCAATGATTAAGCTTTTGGTCTGAATTTAGTCATCACTTGTTAGGCTGACATCCAGTTTATGTTAGATTCTCCCCAACAGCTTTCATTACCTTGACTGTCTTTGTGCAAAATACAAAACATTCCATAACTTGCAGTTTTCCAAAAAAGTTCAAGAAAGTGCTAAAGCAGTTACTACATACCAGACACTCTAGCATTTTGATATTAACAGAATATCCAGGTATTCAGGAAAACAAGAGCCAAAGTCTTCCCTATCCCCCTATCACTGCAAGGAAAAGGAAGGAGAGGGAGAGAGGGGGAAAAAGCACCACCTGGAATAGTACCTTTTGGGACTTTACCCTCCAACAATGAAGTTAGTCTTGTGTTTTCTTGAAATACAGATTGCAACTCTCTCTGCAAGTCAGCTTGCATTTTTCGGTAACTGGCTTTTCCTGCTTCTATTTGGCTTTGATATAATTGAACATCCTTTTGCATTCGGTTGTGATTATCTAAGAGTTCATTCTTCAGGAAAACAATAAAACATGCAAGTCACACACAAAATAAAAGCCTACTTGACTAACATTTAAATATTGCATCTGTTACATTTTCTCTTGTCCCTCTGAACAGCTTTGGCTTTGATAAATATGGCAGAATAAGCCACAATTTAACAACTGCATTCCTGTCAGTCCTCTAACAAAACATACCTTACATTAGAGGTCAGGGCTGTAACTGCTGCTACGATTTCATCTTTACTCCTTCAGTGCTCAGAGTAAGTTCCACATCACTCTTGAGTTCACATCTCTTATTCTCTTTTGTTCTCCGGTAAAATGAGGTTTGAAGTTTATGTCCTAGTAATGCCCTAAAAACTGTTCCTTTACTCTCTCTACCAGTAAACCTAGAACTAACCACCCACTCCCGCTGGGAGAAGCCTCTATTTTCTTTTTATCTCTTTCCTAAAGACCTATTTTCCATGAATTCCATAATAAAAACATTACTTAAGAGTATCTGGAGAAAGCTAGTGACTTGTGCTTTCTTGTGAAGCTTGTGTTCCACTAAACTGATCACCTTCTTCACTAGCCTGCAAGCAGATAGCCCCTTAACAGCATTTAGTACAGCTATAAACACAGTTCAACAAGTACTTGCCATCTTCTCCTTCAGCTCCAAGTTTTCAGTTCTGAGAAAAGCAGATTCTTTTTTGGCATCCAAGGCTATGGCTTCACTGTCTAAGAGTGATTTATTCAGCTGCTGAATTTCCTCACTTAGCTTATCAGAATCTCCCTGAAAAAGACAATACTCAAAGAATTCAAAAAATATATATCCATAATAAAGCAAATGCGTTCATTGTAAAGTGGTTAAAACACAAATACAACCCAGCAGAAAATGCAAGTTTACCACTGAAAAAGATGTCTCTCTTTCCACTCTTGCTTTTTGTAATTCTTCCACACGATTCTGTAATATCTTTATTCTATTCTCTTTTTCTTTCAGCTGTTCCAATTTGGAATTTATTTCTGCCTAAAAGTTGAAGGAAAAAGAGAGAAGGAAGATTTGAGTGCCCAGTTTGGTTTTTCAGGTCAGAATTTATTGAAAACCTACACAGAAAGCGTTCATGGATTTTAGACATATCCTTCTTATAGCTGGTAAGACTAACCAGAGTCCAATGATGTATAGGATGTCCACAGCAGATACAGTATTTCAAGATGAACAAACCAAGAACATTTTAAACAATTCTTAATGCATGTAAATTCATGGAGAGGCTCACCTCGAGTTCCTCATTGTATGCTTCAGAATTTGAAACTAGATTCTTTAAGTTGGTGATTTCATGCATTAGTTGGATCTGTGGAACAAATTGAAGCAAATTTGCAGAGGATGTTAGAAAGCACCCACACCAATAGTTTTTAGTTGCCAACAGCATGAAAACAAGCAAGGTCTATCTTGTGTTTTCTTCTCTATTAGTGGGCAAACTGCGTATGCACACACACACATCTATTTAAACAGCTGCAAAGCAAGATGCTATATATTCTTTCATATGGATAGATGAGATGCAAAGCTCTGTTTTTAGCTTCCCAATAATTAAAAAGGATTCAAGCTATCTCCAATAGCTTGAGAAGCAAGAGCAATGTGACCAAAGCAATTAATGCAGAAATTGTGCAGACAGGACACTTCAAATTCTAGTCATGTTAAGCAGCTTTTTATGATACAGTGCAGGCATTAATGATTTAATCTATTCACTAACAGCAATAAGAAGGTGCCAAAACTGAAGTAAAACAAGCCATGAACACATTCAGCGCCATTCTCTGAAAGAAGGCACGAGTAGAAGGCTGGGTAGAAAAGCACTTCTGAAACTGAAGACCTCTTTTCTTTTAATTAAAAAGCTTTACAGTAAGCACGCATCTACCAGTACTTCTGTATAGTCACAAGCATAGGTAAGGAGAAAATCCAGTCTGTAAGTTTTAAAGATGAGTGAAAAGTTTTAAAATAAGCATTCTCCTGCATTTCTATGGAATTTGCTTGTATAAACTGATGGATTTCAACTAATGTATTTAGTGAAGTATGTGACCTTTTAGTATTGCTGTAATTATAATCTGCTACATGAGTATCAGTAAATGCTTACATTTTATGGACTGTCTCCAGATATCTGAAAACTTGAATCATTCAAAAAGCAATTCTTTAATAATAACAGAAGATACTTCAGGATATCGCATCTGTATTAGATACAGTTTTCCACACAAAGTTTTTGTGTTACTGTGGATTTGTTAAACATTGGCTAAAGGAGATTGCACAACTAGTCTAGCAGACAAAGGGTCTTCTAGAAAGGATCTTCGACGCAAGCTAAATGAGAATATCTTATGGATCCATTTTCTTTAAGGTCTACAAATCTTTGCAGGGAACACAATGGAAATAAGTGGCAGTATTATTAAATTGTAACCTGAAACAACAATGTAAAAGGATGTAACAAATATAGTGTCATAATCAGAGGCTATTGACCAGACTAATGTGGATAAGTAAACTCCAGTAAAGGTACCAGGAAAGAAATAGAATAATCCATCTATGTCTCAATACTTCAAGGTGCTGGGTTTAAGTTTTCTTTGGGTTATAACTTATTTCACAGTCTAGCCTTTGGGCAGCTAGAACCTAATACAATTAATATATATTTCAGGTTACAGAATCAGAGAACAAAACATCTGGACAAACAAGGTACATTTCCACTAACTGTGGTGGTGAAGAGAACTGAAAGTCAGCATTTCCTAAGTTACCCTGTAGGTAAGTTTACATTTTTTCTGACTTTGTGGCACAAAACACATTTCAGTTTTTCAGATATTACTATTAACACTATTATTTTAAAATATTTTATGACTAAGTTAAGTAGTACATTAAAAGTTAATGATCACATAGTCCATGGATCACCAAAAGCCAGAGCTATCTTGGATTGTAAACCAAGATGTTTTGCACAAGAAAAATATGAAATATTGTTTAGCAATCATACTTTAAATACACTTTAGAACTGTTTTGAAGTTAAACAGTGAAATTACTGTCTCACAGAAGTTGAGAGTGAAATTCAGATCATGTGTTTATAAAAACAATATACAGATACATATATACATACACACCAATATACATTTAACCAGACTTCAGTATACAACTCTCCAAGAATTTGTCTGAATTTTACACTCTAAGTAAATCCAGTTTAAATCCTGAGTTCATTCATTCTGATGACAAATGTAGCTTATAGCACCATCAGTCTGTGAATCAACATCCAAGTCTCTGTACACTGAATAAACTCTAGGAAACATTTGAGCATAGAGAATTCATATCTATTTCAATGCACCTTACCTCATGATCTTTCTGTGTTTGTTTTTCCAGTGCTTCAAATTCATCTATTTCTTTTTTTTCCTTCAGTTTCTCCTTAAGTTCATTTATTTCTAATTTCAACTGCTCATTTTCCAACACTAGGTTATTAAAGTTAGCTTGCAGGGTGTTGACCTCATTTACAGCGATATCCTGAAGAAGCAGCACAGGAAACTTTAGAAGCTGTTGCTGGAATGTCAGTCTTATTTCTACAAAACTCAGAACAGACCTACCTTTTCAAGTGCTAATGCTTCACAGAGTTGCACAGATTCTTCAAAGTCTCTTTGAGTCTAGAAAAAGAATCTCTTGGTTAACAGATCTCCAAGAGCAAGTTGAGTAATATATTCCTCATTGCTTGTCTTTTCACAGCTAGCCCTGTTTAAATACCGAAGTTTACTGGATCATTTGCCACAAACTCATAGAAGCATAGAACCATCCCACAGCTTCGCAGAGATGTATGTCCAAGAGACTTAGTTTCTAACCAGTTCTACTAATTCTGCAGAAGAATATTGGTGTTCTACAGAAGAGTAAGGCTGAACTCTACTGAGACGTATATTATGCATATGCACAGAATTAGACAACTGAAATAGATTATGATGTTACCCAATTCATATTAGGTCCAGCAATCCATTCTACATCTGAAATTTGATCAGGAGCCATCAGACATTGGTTGCCATATTCAGAATTCTCTAACGTAGCTGAAAAGAAAGATGTATTAAAAAAGTATGAGTCGATTTTAAACTGGACATCAAGAATTTTCTCACAAAGTAATTTTACCACATTGGAAACAATCACTCAATGGCAAAACTGGGTAGGACTTCTGACTCTCGTGATTTTCTGTTACGAAAGGGAATGTCACTGAAGTCCAGTCCCTACACTTACGCTGACTACCTTATCACAAGTTAATGAATACGAAACCAAATCCAGAATCAACCTATTCGCTTAGGGAAATTAAGTAATACAATGCTTGCAAAGTTCGCTATCAAGAATTTCATAGAATCATAGAATGGTTTGGGTTGGAAGGGACCTCAAAGGCCATCTAGTTCCAATTCCCCATCCCCATGGACAAGTACACCTTCCAATAGACCAGGTTGCTCAAAGCCCCATCCAACCTGGTTTTGAAAACTTCCAGGGATAGGCCATCCACTTCTACAGGTAGCCTGTGCCACTGCCTCACCACCCTCAGTGAAGAATTTATCCCTTATATCTAGTCTAAACCCACTCTTCCTTTAAAGCCATTCCCCTTCTCTTATCACTACATGCCCTCTCCAGCTTTTCCTGTTGGCCCCTTTCAGACCCTGAAAGGCCACAATAAGGTCATCCCAGAGCCTTCTCCAGGCTGAATAATCCCAGTTTTCTCAGCCTTTTCTCACAGGAGAGGGGATCCATCTCTCTGACGATCTTTGTGGCCTCCTCTGGACTCACTCCAGCAGGTCCTTCTTGTGCTGGGGACTCCAGAGCTGGACACAGCATTCCAGGTGGGGTCACATGAGAGCAGAGTAGAAGGCGTGGAATCACCTCCCTTGACCTGCTGGCCATGCTACACATGGATTTCACCTGGGATAGTGACTCATGCCCCCACTTTTTAAATAAAATGAACTTTATTTCCAGCACAAGAACTACCGTAATTATTGTTTTAAACCCACTTCCCTTCAGGCAGCATTCTTTTCTGGCAGATAAATGTGATTTTCTTACAGGCTACAGGCAAGTTTCAAAACTGGGTTCATGGAATATTATTTGAGTACAGTGGCAACTAAATTTAGCTTTCATATTGTTAGCAAATTGATTTGCTTTTTAACTTAGATTTATTAAAAGGGGATTATTTCTGATTTCAAAGCTGCTTTGCAGACTTTCCATATTTTTTCCTGAAGTTACTTACAATCCTCTGTATCTGGTAGTGCTGGCAGAGACATTTTCATTTTTTTTGTTTCAGTCGGCATGGCTTTTTCAAATTCTTCAAAATAGCTCACATTTGCCTGATTTATCTTACCAGGAGCCCAAGTAACTCTTCTTCTTCTCTTGGCCTTTAAAAAAGCATTTACAGAAAAATTGATAAAAAACAAACCAGTAGGTAGAGAGTAAATGTTGCATTGGGCTAGTTCTGTAACAGTACCAGCAGCTAACTAGACAGTGTTTTGCAGCTTCCTCAAAATTAAACTACAGTAAGGCAGTCTGAAAGCAAAAATGTCTGCAATCTTTTCATTACAAAGTAACACCGATTTACACTTGGAAGTTATTTTAAAAGTTAGCCTTTTAAAAATATGAAGGAAAAGTGAAAACTGCCTATCATTCTTCGCTGTTAGTATAACCCGATGCATTTAATATTACCTTTCACAAAGTATTTCAGAATTGTCAACTAAGATCTAGAACAGGTGCTTACTTTAACATTCTGTTTTGAGGCAAAGGAAGCAGAAGTCACCAGCATCTCAGTTAAGTTTCGTATCCTGTCTTCCTGTACTTTTTGGAGAGAATTTTTTTCTTCCAGCAGCTGGGCCAATTGGTCCTTTTCCATTGCATGAATTTGAGTTTTCGAAGACACCTTCCATAAAGAGAATATTAATCAAGCTGACATTTTAAGAGCACAAACTACTCCTACATAGAAGAAACAATTAGTGATATTTAGAAACAACTACACACGTATCACCTTTAAAGTCTGGAAGAGGAGTCTTTAATAATGAAACAAACAATCTATAATTTACCTGCAAACTAAGTATGTAAAATGGGTCAAAACTCCCAGAAACAACACAGCCTCAGATTTTTCTAGGCACAAAAAAACACCCGAAAAAGCATCTTTCAAATCTAATCTAAATTCATCAAATTTAAGATGACCTTCCCATGGTGCCAGGAGCCTGGGGCTCTTTCAGAACTACGATTCAATTGTCAAGTAACAGCAAGCTACTCTCATGCATGTGATCTCTTTAAATTCAAGTACAGAAAATTTATTCTTTTGTAAAGTAACAGCTATTTTTGACAACTTTATCATAAACTTACAATAATATTTTAGAGGAATTCAAAGTTCACATGGAATTTTCCAACAAACTCTTCTGTACTACTTTCCTCACTACCTACTGTCTCAGAAGATAACAAACACTCCCAGGTGCAAGTTTATGTTGCAAATTAATTATCATTAAAAATAAGGGGCCAGTTATTTTTCAGAAAATTTTTCTAAGGTTATTTATAATTTGCAACATAAAACATGCATACTTTGATTTAGTTCACCAAAATAGTATGCTCAGCATTGTTATTTTCCTGTGCTTTATGTTTTATCATCTGTACTCTAACAAGACTTGCAAGATTGCTCCACAACTGATTATGGAAAAATCCATAGATTTTTAGAGAAAGATGAACACATGAGAGACTACACTTGTCTGGTGGGAGGTTACTGTTGTTCAATTTCTAAATGTATCTTCTATTATACATGACCTAAGTTTTGCCAGTGATCTTAATGCAGTTGTAACTTCTTGCAACTCCAACCAAAGTAGAACAGTAAAGGAGAAAAAATATGAATTAAGTTGTGATCTTTAATGGACATTCAATAACTTGCAATTAGTTATTTTGATCTGTTAAATTGTGCTATAAGGCATGACAAATTTCTGTTTTTTTAATTATGTTAACCTACTGATAGAAAGCGATTCTCTTAGCTGATCTCAGTGTTAGCTTTCACACAGATAGTGTTAGCTCTCGTCAGTTCTAGACTTTACCTTTTCAATTTCTATTCTCTCAATAAAAATGAGA
This sequence comes from Campylorhamphus procurvoides, assembly GCA_013396655.1. NCBI lineage: Eukaryota > Metazoa > Chordata > Aves > Passeriformes > Dendrocolaptidae > Campylorhamphus > Campylorhamphus procurvoides. Next base: position 14,941 of record WBMV01004218.1, on the reverse strand, counting down.
GGTATCACTTTAAACAGTTTACCTACTCCTGCAAATTTAACTGCTTTTTGTTTAAAACAGGTGGTTTCCAAATAGCTATCAGTACTAAGGATAGATTTTAAAGAAGTTGATTACATACTTCCTCCAGCTGCTTTTTCAAATCCAGAATTTCTTTGCGGTATCTCCTCAGGAGGGCATCATCATCAAGTACTTCATTGACTTTTGGTGTGTTCTTCATTCCTTTGGCTGTATTGGCAAACTGGAAGAATATTCTCTCATGGACAATAGTTCAAGAACAAATATTCTATTTCCCAACAGAATTAACAGAAGTTTATCTAATAAAGAGCAGCATATAATAGAGCACACAAATATCAGAATTTGCTTATTTTTAATGTGTTCTAAGCTTTCAAAAGGTATTTTTTCTTTGCTTGATACTAGCACTTGTGAAGCATAACAGTTAAGCAAATATAATGTTATTTTTATTTAATACAAAGCTCAAAAAAACACCAAAAAGGAAGACAATCCTACCTAAAGAATACGGTTCATTAGCAGTACAATTACCCTCCTTTCCTGGAGTACCTGTCTAACATCTTGTGTTAGAAAAGACTTGTTCTAACTGTGTTTGGAAAAGGCAAATGAGAAGAGAGGCTATCTCCTGCCTGCAAAGCAAGAGAAGGAGCTTTGTTTCAACTCTAGAAAGCTTTAGGTATACAATCTAGCACAAGATGACTGGAAAAGATTCTGTGTACAAAATAAGTATTTCAACTTCCAAGTCCACAGAAGCCCTTTAAAAAGATCCAAGTTATGAAAGATCAATCAGATTACATTTTCCACTGCTCCCCTGCCTACAACAAAGCCTTCAGTCAGAAGTGCTGAAGAACAGGTGAAAAGCTTTACCTGAAGAGTACTGAGCGTTTCATCAAAAGAAACAGGAGTAATTGTACAAATAATGACTGTTTTAGCATTTCCTCCAAGGGAGTTCTGCAGAATTCGAGTCAGCTTGCTGTCTCTGTAATTTATGAAGCTAAATCAAAAAGAGGTAAGAAAAAGTAAATCAGATCTTTGTATAGAAAAAACCCCACAGTAAATATATTTTCCGGAGGTAATAGGTTATTTGAAATAGTTACCTACATAAGATTATAAATAAAGGATTTTAATTTCTTAGTTTAGTAGTGACTTATAACAGGTGTATGAACAGTTGCTTACCCAGAAGGGTCATCACAAAGTTTTTTGATAACTTGACCCAGAATGAACAAGCTCCGATTTATATTGCAGCCTTCTTTCAATCGGACACCTAGGTACCACACAGTAATTTTTATTATTATTTTAAATTTTAAAACAGCATTAAGATACATTTTCAACCTGTCAACCTTTTATGCTATGCTACGCTTAGATGGATTATCCAAGAGTAAAATCTCAAGTGCCACAATGCGCTATGACCCATCAGCGGGCAGTATCGAATCCTTTTAACAGCAGAAATGCATCAAAGTAAGACAGCAATCACAAATAAACATTTAGAACCTTTATATAGTAAGTAGCTGGTGCCATAAGAACTTAGTTTCCTGTTTAAATTTTGCAAATACCCACATTTACGTGCACAAGCATGACAAATCAGCCTTAGATACAAGTTGTGGCTTAGTCATTCTTCATATTTACTTGTGTCCCTCTCAGATCACTTTTTTTTGGTAAGGGCATTTTTGTGCAGCTTCATGCTGTCACTGTCAACAGCCAAGCTTCTCCTTAGCTAAAGAATGAGCCATCTATTCCCTCTTCACTTTTACATAAAAGTCCCTAAAAAGCTTCTAGTGATTTTGTTATTACAGGTTAATCTGCACTGATTCATCTCCGTTCTATTAATTCAGTGCATGACTCTTGCTGGGTCTGCTGTTATAGAAAAGGTATATCACTACTTAATTGTTTGCACTTTACAGCATTTACAGTATTTTCCTGAGTACCTCCTGCCCTGCCAAGGGGAAAAGAACTTATTTATAAAAAATAAATAACACAATAGCACATAGATCAAATAATTTCTTTTCTATCATAGTCTGTCATAAGGGTTAATTAACAGAAGTAGTCATCAGGAGAGCCCCTTTTAACACTTACCTTCAGCTCCTGTTTGACTAGCTCTTTCACTGCCTGCCAGATCTACCAAGTTCTGCAAATTTATTAAATATTTCACAGGTTAGTTCTGAGGAAGTTCAGTTTAAAATAATTCTAAATCTCTGCTAAGAATTTCCTAGACTAAAGTTACATGTAAACAACCCCAAGAGGTCTGTCATTACTGGAAGCAGTCCATAGCTCCTACACACACATGAAGCCACATAAGAACAGGGAGTAAGTTTGTATGAACTCTTTACACCACCCCAAACAGTATTTCAAACTTGCAATGCAACAACCCCTACCCTCAGTAAAAAAAGATAATACTTCTGTATTGAGAAATTGTGTTTAACCACTAATTCAAGCCATAGGAGTCTTTCATGGGAAAAAGAGCCTAGATGAGATTATCTAGCATCCATTCGTGCATCAACTGTCTCTGCTTGCCTGTCACTGTGGAGAAAAGGAAAAGAAGAAAATAAATACCAGTGGAAAGCCTCACTCTGAATCTGGTTCAAAGTCAACTAGAACTTCATGGCATCCCATAATCATTTGCCTGGGCAAGTAGCCCTCACTTTAGTTGGGTTTTGTTTCAGAAAGGTAAAATCCTGTACAAACTCCACCAAGCAGCAACAGACCAAAAAGGCCAAAAACCTCTTCCTATACCCCAGTTAGCAGAGGTTATTATAAAACCAGTTGGAACTGACAGGCCAAAGGGGTACAGATACCCTAAGTATGATGAGAAAAAAAGGTAGGTAGTAGTTTGCTGAGATAGTGCATGAGCAGTGTTTACATGCAGACCCAGAGCTTTTTCACATAAAGCCAGAAGAGAAAGCTGTGCATATTCATCACAGTGCATGTGATTAACTTAATGCTACTGCCAGTTATGAATAAGACTGCATATGTAGATTTTAGCAAGTTGGAATGGTTTCATATTGATTCCATTCCTCCAGCTGTTTCAGATTATTTTCTGAGAATCAAGGTAAGGCTGTAGAGAAGGCTTCTGAACCCACAACACTCTTCTAGAAAGCAGCAGTTGCATTCCTCCCAGTTTATATTTCATATACCAGTAATCCACCAAAGAGATGCTAAGAGGGGTTACTTATGAAAAGAATTTTCTGGCTATTGCAGCTGTAGGGTAGATGTTCTTTTAAAAACAACCAAATTTGAGGAGAAAAGTCTTAAGGTTACCCATTTTGCAAGTCATTTCACTGGGCTTGCAGTGGTCAGAATCAATTGTAGGGGAAAACGTATTTAACAAAACGTAAGAGCACTCTGACATAGCCCCTTCTGCTCCTGGAAGAACATAACACTCCCCAGTCCAGCACAAATAATCCCCCTGTCAGAATTCCCTCTGGTGGAAAGTTATCCTCTATATAACACTCCTGGAGTCTCCCTCTATACTTCAGAAACATCTGCTAGAAGTTAGCAACAAAGCATGGTTGTAAGTCATTATGAAGTATCATCATTCTCTCAAACAAGCAGTAATATTAAATTGTCTAGGTAAGCTGTACTCCAAGAAACTATTAAACAGACACTTACCAAGTGGGAAACCATGACTGCTCCATCACAGTTTGCATTTGCAGGGTCACTTCGTTCTCTGCTTTCAATGATCTAGAAATGCAATAAAGTGCAGTAAAATTTTTGCCACTTTGAAAACAATGAAACCACTCCTAACAGTGAAACAGTTTTTACCATTCTGAAGATAGTGTGAGAACGGCTGCTGTGTTCGTTCATTTTTGTTTCTCCATAATGGCGATTTCCTGTCAAAAACAATATTAGAATACTTCTGCTTATATTCTGATAAAATGGAGATAAACAGACAAAAAGCACAATTTTAAAGCTTTCTGAAAAACGCTGATTTCTGAATATAAACTCCAAGAGATACCCCATGGTTCTGATATACCTGATTCATCAACACTTTTTTAAGATACCAGCTGACTTTGGCTAAATAACTTACTTTCTCCTTTTCTGATCCATTCCATAACTTGTTCTGGGGCAACCACCACTTCTTCAATCAGATCTTCCACATATGTATTTCTCTACAGAATAAACATAGTCATAAATTTCACTAAACTCCAACATTCACTTCAATACATAAAGTTAACATTACCAGCAGTAATTATGGTATTTATTCAACAGTTAAATGTCTTTTTACTCCAAATATAAGGGATGAGTAAAGTATAGACCTTCATCAAAACTCTGTCCTAAAGAAACAGGAATAAAAAAAACATTTAGAACATTTCCTAAAAAGAGAACTGCTGGGGGAAATATCCTTCTAGACGTTTTCTGAGGGAATCCAGGAGTATAATTCTCAGTAAATGTTCTAAGAACATAATCCTACAACTGGTAGTATTTCCCTTCTTTCCATGTTTCAAAAACACTGATCCTTTAGGGCATCAAGAGAAAAAAACAAACAAAACAACAAACCACCAGTTTTTATTATTTGCTACAAAACTTAATATAAAGAAATTGAAGATGGTGTTAAAGTAGATTTCTTTTTCTGTAGTGATCATCTTCCTGAATAGTTCCAGTCTCATGACTGGAATCATTCCATGATTACAGTAGAAGAAAAGTGTATCTACTTAGTAAAAGGTAAACTAGCAACAGAGAGCCCAAAGTCACTGTTGTTATTCTATTATATCAAATGTCCTCCTGCTAATGCTGAAGATACAATTACACAATTTGACCCAGAAAAGCTTTCAGCTAGATGTCTCTGAAGGCATTTTGTTTTCAAGTTCTTTTACTACAAGCAGATACAATACTTAGACTACATAATATCCACTTACATTAACATCCTCACGAATTCCTAGAGGCTTCTTTTTCCTACTATCACAAAGCAAATCTGTAATGGTTTCATTATAGATTTCCATGTAAGAAACCCTTAGCAAGAATTCTCTATCTGGAATCTAATGTTGAAAGAGAAAAAAAAAGAAATCACAGATTAACTGAAGAACACCTTTTAACGCAAGTATTCTTAACTCAGAGATGTATGTTTGGATATTGTTCTATAGATTTCTTTCCCCTCATCCTGTCTGTAGCATTAGCATCTACCAGTACAGGAAAATTTTTCTTCTATCCCACTTCTTTCCAGCTGCATGAATAGTATATCACTTCTAAAAGGTTATAAAATTAAGATAACTACCCCACAGAAGCATGACAATGGTTCTCCCATTTAAATGCCCTTTCCATAATTGCTTTCCTCCTGCTTAGGCTCTTTCCTCTCTCTGTGTACCTTGTGTTCTCTCTCTGCTTGTTTGGCTTTACTTTTGCTGGTGCTGCTGCTTCTTCCCCTGCCTCCCTGGTAGAGAACATTGGGGTGAGGAAAGGCTGCACAGTGGACTCAAGGAAAGTTTTCTTGGCTTTAGTTATTTTATAAACCCCGCGGTACTCCGTACCTCCTTAAATGAGCAGAGGCCATTTCACTTAACTGATAACGATTACCTGAAACTATCAAGGCAGAAGCAAGTGCTCTGCAAATAATATTTTTGAAATCACTGTTTTAACTTGCACCTTCTCCTTACTTTTATTAACATTGAGCAATTAACAATTCCTTTGTAAGCCTGAAATAAGTAAATGTAGTGTCATATTCTTCCCACAAAAAAAAAAGTCTTTATTGTTAATTTTTAGACTTAAAATAACAGAATTAACACGAAGCTTCATATTACCTTATCTACCACATGAGCAAGGGAGTATCTATTTATAGTTGTAATCAATGTTTAACATATTTGCAAGTTTAACAACCCTCCTCAGTGTTGTTCTGATTTGATTTCAATGAAGCGTCCCATTAGCTTTTTATTTTAAACCTTTCATCTTTCCCAGGCTAGCAAAGCAACTGCAACATATAGTCCAATATAAATTCATTTCCTTCCTAAGCTCCCTAGCACTAATATTAACTTTTATGTAAGGATCACAAATTTTTGTCATTTCACTTTGATGGAATTGCTCACCTCACAAATAATTTTGAAAACATGTTGAATTGCCTTAGGGATAATGCCCACAGAATCTTCATTTCCCATCATTGTGTATGTCTTCCCTGAAGCAGTCTGTCCATAAGCAAAAATTGTGCCTAAAAAGGGGGTTAAATTTTATAAATTATTTCTGAAACACATTACAAACAGGATTTCAACACAGTTTTAAAACTTACCATTGTAACCTTGCACAGCTGATTGTATAATTGGAACAGCTACACCATCATATAACTGCTGCGTGTTGTCACTTGAGTGAAAGACACGATCTTAAAAAAAAAAATTAAAATAAACCATGTGAATCCATTGTATTCCAAATCAAAACCAGGCTGTCATCTTACTCAGTATCACTGACTTCAAATACAATAAATAGGCATCATTGTTTGTAGGGTAACTCAAACATAAAATATCACTGTGACACTACTGATACAGACTTTTAGAATTTTATTTTAAATATTAATCGCAAAACCAAAACAATGCACAGATGGCAGACAAGTTAAAAAAAAGAAATAAAGATAGAATAGTGAGCACAGTTAAACAGTCATCCTACTAAATCCTAAAAAGTTATAGCTAGTTTATCTATGATATTGTAAGTCTGGCAAGACAGGCTAATTGTTTAACACCTAGCCTGAAGCATGCTTTTACTGAACGTATTTTGGGAAAAATCTTTGTAGAGCTACATTCACATCGACAAGTAGGAAGACTCAAAGTGAGCCAACTAGTTACGAGGTTCTAACATTCATACCAGTCACGTTTTGGGTTTTGGTTCCCCCATCCCCTCCTTCCTAAATGCTCTGGACTAGCCCTGGTCTAGTCCATTTGTAATTGGATTGCATATGACAGGGATCCTGTGTTCCGAACCCGCTACAGCATAAACCAAAAAGGACAAAGCAAGGTCCATCAGGAACGTGCCTTCAAAAGCGCATTCCCTGTACTGTGTGAGCCAGGAATTGCTGTGAGTCCCAACGACGCTCCTTCGGAATTAGGAAGCTGGAAAAGCCCAGGGACGCTGCAGGGAGCTCAGGGCACTCACGTTCCAGCAGTACAGTATCAAGGCAAACCAACTGTTTTCACGTTCTTACCATAACTAAATGTTTTGGTCCCGTTCACGTCGGAAACAGTGTTATTTTCACTCTTCCAATACAGGGACACTTTATCTCCCGGAGCATTTTCTCTAAAAGGAGAGACAGCTTTATGGGGCGAGCGTTCTGCTGCGGCAACACGGACCCCTGACCGCGACCCCCTCCCTCCCGGAGGGACCCGGCTCCCTCCCTCTCTCCCTCCCTCCCGGCCGGCTCACGGTGCGGGGAGCGCCCAGGGGCGCGGGGGGACGCGGGGCTTCACCTGGCGATAAGCGGCCGCACACGCACGCAGACGGTGACCGCGCCCTCGTCCGCCATGCCCGCCGGGGCCAGGGGAAGCGGGACGGGCCCGGGGAGCAGGACGGGGCCTGGAGGTGGGAGCGGGGCCGGGAGATGGGAGCAGGACGGGGCCGGGAAATCGGAGATCGGAGCTCTGCCCCAACCGCCGCCGCGGTTTGAACTGCGCCGACGCCGCTCCCCATTGGCCGGCGCGGACGGCCGCCGTGCGCGGAGCGTACCACTCGTCCATAGCTGGGGGGGAGCAGCGAGCGGGACAGGCAAGCAAAGCACAGCAAGGCACAGGCTGAGCGGCCCCACAGCGCCCCGTGACCCCCCGCACCTGGCGGCAGCGCCGCGATGGTGCCGGCCAGCGCCGCGGGCGGTGCCTAGGAGCGTGTGCCGGGCGTGTGCGGGTCCGGGATGGTGTGTGTCCCTGTCCGGGAGAGTGTCCCGGTCCGGCAGGGTGCGTGTTCCGGTCCGGGAGGGTGTGTGTGCGCGTCCGGGATGGTGTGTGTCCCGGTGCGGGAGGGTGTCCCAGTCCGGGATGGTGTCCCGGTCCGGGAGGGTGCGTGTCCCGGTGCGGGAGTGGCGGGATGGCTTTGGTTCGGGAGAACCCCGGGGGTGTCGAGTCCAGCGGCTGAGCCGGCACCGCCGTGCTTACCGCCAAACGGCGTCCTCAAGTGCCACATCTCCGGGGACGGCGATTCCACTGCCCTGGGCGGCCCGTTGCAATCCATGACAACCCTTTCCATAAAGAAATTTTTCCCTGCTATGCGACCTACTGAATCCGAGCTGTGTGCTTTCACACATCAAAGCACACATTTCACACGTTTTTATGTGATTGTTCTTTTTATTTAAGTAAAATGCATTGAAGTGAGGGTTAGAAAAACGGTGGGAACATTTGGTGGATGGGAGTTCTTAGTTCAAAGCTGTAACATTTTAAGAGGGAGACTGTTTGCAGAGTCATCTAAGAAAAACGCTGTGACATTGCACACTGCTGCCAGTGCATGAAGGGCTTCAGGGGTGAAGGAGGGGAAGGAAGCTACAAAGAGAAGCCTGCAGAAATCAAAAAAGAAGGCACACCCCAATTGTGTTTCTTTTAATGTCAACACATTAATGACTGTGTTATGAAAATATTATTCACATTTAAACTTTTAAAACAATACGTTTCCCCCCACATTTTAATCATCCTCGTCTTCACCTTCCTCTTCCTCTTCCTCCTCTTCTTCCTCTGCGGCTAAAGCTTCCTGAGCAGCCTTGAAAGCCAATTCCTCTTCAAGAGTGGGGTCTCTTGTCTCAGTGATTGCTGGACCGCTGGGATATTCTGTTTGCACCGGCAGGGGCAGAATGGGATTGTGGTTTTCTGGACTGTATTTGTGACCCCAGCCAATGTAGATGTTCTCAAATGTCCTGAGAAGTGAAAGGAAACACACTGACCCCCTGACAAAATATCTGCAGAAATACTGTCAGGCCTCCTTGCTCTCCCATGCAAAAACTCACAGTTATCCTATAACTGAAGAATTTAAAACATGGCACCTTTTTTAAACTGTTCTAATGGTTAATACATCTTGTGTTTAAAATGAAGTGTTGCTGCATATATTGTAATATGACTCCAACTTCACATGGGTAACAACATAGTGCCGTTTCTGACACCAACTCCAGTGCTTTTTTAAAAGCAGGTAGAGGTTATGACTTTCCATTTGTAGCTGCTTTTGTACAAAGTACCATGGACCCAAAATTACAGATTTTAAACCGAGGACTGTGCCCAAATACTAACTTGACATTTACATCCATTAACTTTATGCCAGCCTTTCCAAGGATTATTTGTTTTCAGTCTTAAATACATAGTTAATGTTGCTGTGCACATTCAAGTGTCCTTCTCCATCAGCCTGTGGAATAGAATTCAGTCAATGAATTAATAATAAAGTAACTTTGCCTGCATTAGCCAGGTGCCTGTGAGTAGCACATACAGTCTGTGTTGTAACCACATCAAGTAGATTCCCACCTGCCAGATGCAAAGGCATATGCTCCAGGCCACCGGTTAGACTGGAGAATTGCAACAGAATGTTGTGGGATCAGGTCTGTAGAAGCTTGAGCTGTCCAAGCAGGGATGTCTTTAATTCCTGGAGGTAGCCAAACACACACTGTCTATGAATAAATGGACTTATGACCCTCTACCAAACATTTAAGACTGAGCTACAAGACTTTCAGAATTACAGAAAGACCTGTAGAATTCAAGCAACAGTTATATTACATTGCATGTTAAAAGAGCCAGAAGTCAGAAACAACAACCGTGGGCACTGTGTGTGAGCAGGTGGCTTGAATGTATGCACAGGTAGTGGAGGAATGCTAATAGACCCACAGGAATGCTACTGAAATTCAGTAGCATTCACTCCTGTTTCATTTGTCAAGGACTTTTTACCACTTACGGATAAATTATATAGTTATATTTCACCTCCATTAAAGAATGGGGAGTAGAAAAATAATTTAATCTTTAATATTCAGGCTCCCTTATTCTCATGAGTTGCTGCAATAATATGCTAAAACATCTAAATTCTTATACAAATACTGACTATAGTATATGTGTGTACATTTGAATTAATTTACTTATTTCCACATGCACACACTTTTTTTGCCTAAAAAGAGGAGGTAAAAATAGCTGAATGTATTTCATGTAGTGAGCTGTCCTGAATATGCAATAACCTGACAAGTCTAAGCTATTTTCTTCCCTTTAATCTCAACAAGATTGTTACCTAGTAAACCCAATTATTTCAGTTTTAATGTCAATGCTGTTAATCATTTTGCTTTTGATTGATTTTGTAAATGAATGTGTATACCCTACAGAGTCCTGCAACTTCAAATATTTACTACCTAAATGCCAATTTTCCTAGCAACTCTCTATCAGAAACTTCATATTTCATGAAGAATACCTTCATCTTCAGAGACTAGAGTAAGAAGGGGTGGTCCTGTTTCTTCCTGTTCCTCATCCATCTCCTCTGACTTCTCTTCCTCCTCCTCTTCTTCTTCCTCTTCATCTTTCTCCTCTAATTTTTTAGGATTAATCCAAACACAGCGACCCTTTAATTGACATAGAAAAATAATAAATATATGTAACAATCATTGAAAGAATGCAAGCCAGGTAAAACAATTGGTTCAGACACACAGAGTTAAGGGATGAGGTGACAAAAAATGTGTATTCCATAACTGGTAAATTGTTGGCAGAGTACTGTACCCTCTTTGCAGAGCATTCCCTATATCCGTCCTTCCTTCCTCATCCCTACTTACTATTTCAGAATAACCTGATACCTCTGTCATTATCTTTTTTTAACTTGGTAATCTTCAGTTCCTGCCCAGTTTGGTTTATATCCTTGTTAGACCACTAGTTACTGCAAACTAAGAGGCTTAACTTACGGACTTTACCTCTTCCTTTAAAATCTGCCTTGTTATTTAGCTACCAGTTAGAGGAACATGTTCTTAAGATCCTAATGCATATAAATATTATTTTTACAGCTATTGTTTTGCTGGTAATAAGTTTAAACTTTATTTCCTACTATTTGCTGTTACTTTACACTAGCATTCTTGAACTGGTGGACTGGCCAGCAAACCATCATCCAATCATCAAATTAGTAACACCTCTTTCTAGCAGTAGCCTGATAGCACATGCTCTTAGGCTTTCTCATTTTCATGTTTCAAGCAGAAAATATAAAAGAAGAAAACAACAAATAAGTTCCACTTAACATACAATCATAAGCTATCTGCATTTTAGCATCCTACCCAAGAAAGGAAAATTTTAAACATTTTAATCAAGTAAGAATGTCAAAGCAGAAAACCTAACCCAGAAGATTACCAGAAATCATTGTTATTAGGGCCTAACTACATACTGTTACCTAAAGATAGATTTCAGTCTCAAGAACACCTAATTGAAAAAAGTATTAAATCCAGAAGGTTCCTAAATATATATATACATATATAAAATACACATTAAATGTAAATATGTGCAAGGCATTTACATATTATACACAATATATTTTTTCTGTATAAAAACATTTCAGTCCAGTATCATAGTTTGAATGTGCAGGTGAGGAGTGTCATTTGCATTCTGTAATTCTCTGAGTACTAGAGTGTGAATGGTATCTGAGATCAACGTAAGCACATACCTGCTTTAGAATATGCTTTACATGGTGTGCCCATGTGGAGAGAGAATCCACCATTTCAGCCACGGAAGGAGGCTCAAAATCAGGATTTTCTTCATATGTATCACCTTCTTCTTCTTCTTCTTCCTCTTCTGGAAACTGGTAAAATCCAGTGGGAGAGATGTGGGTTCCAGCTGAGATTCGAGCTATCTGTGCACGCAGGTAGTTGGCCTCATTTCCAGGGAAAGGAGGAAAGCTCACAACAGGAGCTTCCAGCCGACCAGTGAAGAACTTCTTGATCTTCCTGGCACAGACAATCTGGGCTGGTGTCACTGGAGGCAACTTCACCCAGGGTTTGCCTGGCTCATTACAGACAAAGTAGATATATTTATTAGCCCCAGTCCCATTTTCTTCTTTTGGGATCTCAGGTGGGGGTTTATAGGTGGGCTTTGGTGGTTCATCTTCTTTTTCTTTCTCCTTCTCTTCCTCTTCGGCCTCATCCATCCCCTTCCCTTCCTCCTCAGTAACATCCTCTCCTGCTGCCTCCTCCTCTTCCCCTTCACGAAACTGTACTTCAGCTATAATATAGTTCATTTCAAGGCCCAAAATTTTGCCCCAGAAGCGACAGGTCTGGATTGGCTGAACATTAATTAGGTTTTTAAGGGCAAGGAATATGTAATAGGATTCATCTTTGCTCAAACCAATTCCAGCCTGTTCAAAATAAAAGGCTGTTTGCATCACATTCGGTAGAGGGGTGTGTCCCTGGGAAAGAAGATTCGGAGTTAGAGCTAAAGAATAGTATAATTATCTATTTGAAAAATTAAACGTTATCTACTGAACATTATACTTCACTTTCCTGTAGTGCTACTCATTCTGTCCAAGTGCTTTGCAGACATTCATTTGCTACATCTTTCACTATTATTTAGAAAAATTAAAAATGCCTTTTAAGGGTAAAGAAGAAAACACAGATGAACTGCAGCTTTTAGAACACAGGATTTAAAAATTCAAACTCTTAACTACTGCAAAATAAGGAAACTTATAATTCTTACACAGGATCTACAAAGGACTTCAGTGCTAGGGCATGTCAGCTAAGAGGCCTGGCAGAACAGAGACATGGTGTTTCCTTGTGTTTGTGGCTGATGCATTTGGGGAAAAATATAATTTTATATATTTAGGCACCAGATCAGCAATATTTCCCTGGAGTGAATGCTGTTCATTTGACGACCCTGGCATACAGCTCCCTGTATTTTTTAAAATACTGTCCCCTGCTCTTACTAAAGTCCATAGCAAGACTCCATCTGGCTTCAGTGGAAGCAGAACTAGGCCAGTAGTGATTTAATTATTCCCATTCACTTTATCACCCTTGTCTTATTTCATGGGGATATAGCACAGACAGTTACTAGAAGTTGGATATGACAGCATAGGGAATTTGGAAAAATTAGTGCTAGTTTCATAGGGAATTTCTTTGGACTTCCCAAATTTCTCATATCAAAAGCAAGATTAACAGGAGTATGAAAAAATCAGAATTCCTTTCAAATACCCTACTTCTTTTTTATTTTTGCCATCCTATACTGTTACTGTAAGATACATAATAGGCTATGGAAAAGATGAAGAACTATCTCTTCTGTTGTTGGTATTTGTATTCAGGAATGGCAATTCATTTGAATATATACTGGTAACTTAATATGAAAATCAACATCTTGTTGGTTGTTTTCCCTGGGTTACTATATGAATTCTCATGTATATGCTTATAATTCTCATTATAAAAATTCTAATTTTTCATTGGGTACAAATGCTTCTGCATATATGCAACTAAATAATGAAAAATTCTCCCTTAGGAAGTGGCTTTTCAATTCTAATAGTTCTTCATTAAAACCATACTTCGTTTTAGTTAGAGAAGGGCAGACTTGAACCAGTTGGAGCTGGAAGGATCACAAAATTCTGCATTCTCTATTTTACAGTAGCAGCTGTGCATGGTATTCTGTAACCTGCCTCTTTAGATAAAATGTCCCTTCCAGATAAATGAAAGACACTTGGATGCAATACTCCATGCTGAACTGGCATATGGGACATGTTATAAACTCTACTTTCTGCTCATCATCTCTAGAACATCCAAGATTTTAAAGGCTCAGGATATTAGATTTCATCCCAAATGAAGGGATTAAAGGGAATTAAAGGGGAGGGGTTTTGTTCTTCACAGGTAGACATGGGACCACCTCAGTTATGGAGAGAATACATGGTACTGTCTCTGCAATTGTTTACAAGTTCCTGAGACACAGTGCTACAGAAGAGACCACAACTTCCTCCCTTTCTGTTTTCCCTTCACACCATCCTCCCACCCATTCCCTGTTATACAGGCTATCTGTTTCCCTCTCATAACTCACTATCTCTTCTTCTATTATTTCTTCATTTTCTTCTCCATTTTCCTTGATGAACAAAGCTTTACACTTTTCTGCAGCTTCAAATGCTGGAAGAATCTCATGGTCATCTCGAAGAGTGTCCATTTTTTTCTGAAACTGAGCGCACTTCACATCGCTGCTGATACTCTCAATTATGTCTACTGTATTTGTGGGCTGTTCATCCAGGATCTTTGTTAGCACATTAGCAAGGTGATCATATCTGTCATATAAATGTAAATATTGTTGGCCCACTACAAAAATTCTCTTAGAATATTATGCTTTTAATATCAAAAGTAGAAGCTAATCACCTGGAGCTTTGGAGAAGTCATTGGAATAATTAGAAGAAAGGGGCTCATGGAGCATTATGGAAAATTGGACTCAAAACTAGTCTGATTATACTTGGGAGCAGTCCCATCTTCCATTTTTGGTATATACTCCACCTTATCTTAGGAGCTGAAGCTGAATTTAAACTTGCTCTTAATCAAATCAATTTACTTGTGAAGTCTCTGCAAAATTCCCTTAGGAATTTTGATTCTGAAAGCTGTTGGACACATTCAAGTATCACATAGTGATGAAATGCTACATTTATAACCTATTATCCCATGCTATATATACACCTCCCTGGTATCCCTCCCTTTCTTAACATAACCCTTTGCCCTTCTACCCACACTAACTTTCTCTCCACTCATACTTCCTGCTGTTTTTCGTTGTGACCCTTTTTCATACTTACAAATTCTGGCCAGATACTGTGCTGGTCGTCAGTAAATAGGCTTTTGCGTTGTGGATTGCCAGCGTTCGGGCTTCGGGGTCGGGTATCTGGTCATCATACGGCGTGTACTCCGGTTGATCAAGGCCATAACCCGGCTCGTGCGGCTGATAAGGGCCATGCCCACGTTCATAGGCGGCATCTTGTCTCAATTCTGGTGACGGGTCCATGCTTTCGCCTTGTGTCCCGTGCCTCCGGCGACCCGCGGGGGGCTGTGGCGCCGGCCGGGGGCACAGCCAGC
>WBMV01004202.1:21312-81387 GCA_013396655.1 Campylorhamphus procurvoides | reverse complement strand
GGTGCCAGGGCTGGGGGGCTTTTGGGGTTGGGGAGTGCTGGAGGCCTCCGTGCGGGGCTCTGGAGTTAGTGAGGGTTGTGGAGGGCCCAGTGGGCAGCCAAAGGCAGGGAGGGCAGGGGGGGCTTTGGGCAACTTGTCCAGCAGGAGGGAGGACTCCACATNATCGAGATGCGTGAAGGGAAGTTGTTGCATCCCCCAACTCTTTATCCTGCATGTGAGCACCCTGTTCCAGACCACCCTGTCACTGCCCCACCTTCTCCCAAAGAGCCGAAACCCCCTGGACCTGTGTGTATGCGGGGTGGGTGATGTGGTTCAGAGACACAAAAACATAATCAGCTTTCAGCCTGGAGCTTGAATTGTGGTTTTGGTGCCATTAGCAGGTTATTCTGAGCCAGCTTTCACTGCGTGGCCAGTCAAGGCCTCGCTGGGCTGCTTGGCCACTCCCTGCCTCCCACAGTCGTGTTTGTTTGTGGCAACTCAGCTTTCAGACTGCGTTGCTGTGGAGGAGTCCCTGGGGAAAGGCTGGGCACCACTTGTGCAGAGTTTGGTAATTCTGAGCTCTCACCTTGGCTGGGTGGGCTGTCAGTGCCTCCTGCTTTCTTCTCTTGGGCCCTGAAGAAATATAAGATCTTTGACATTGTGGTGGGAAAGAACAGGCTGGCTCAGGTTCCTGCAGGGCAGGACTGTGCCCAGCAGTCCTGAAGCCAAGGGGAGGCTCAGGTGAGCAGCTCTGCTGTGAGGAAAGGCTGGGAGAATTGGGATTGTTCAGCCTGGAGAAGGGAAGTCTCTGGGGTGACCTAATTGTGGCCTTCCAGAACGTGAAGGGAGCTGACAAGGGGGATGGGGAGGGACTTCTTCCAAGGGCCTGGAGTGACAGGCCAAGGGGGAATGGCTTCCCACTGCCAGAGGGCAGGGTTATTTGGGATATTGGGAAGAAATTCTTCCCTGTGAGGGTGGTGAGGCTTTGGCACAGGGTGCCCAGAGAAGCTGTGGCTGCCCCATCCTTGAAAGTGTCCAAGACCAGGTTGGGCAAGGCTTGGAGCAACCTGGGCTAGTGGAAGGTGTCCCTGCCCGTGGCAGGGGGTGGAACTCAATGAATTTTAAAGTCCCTTCCAACCTAAACCATTCTGGGTCTATGAATGCTCTTGTGCTGGGATCCCTCTGCAGGGAAACCATGCTCTTACGTTCCTTGATTTCTTAAGCAGCAGGAATTCTATTGCCTTTTTTATGGATTATATAGAGTAGAATATACAAGGCCAGGTTGGTCGGGGCTTGGAGCAACCTGGTCTGGTGGAAGTTGTCCATGGCAGGTGTTTAAGGTCCCTTCCAACTCAAACCAGTCTACAACTCTGTAATATATGGCTGTGCATAGTGTAGCCTATCACTTTTCTGTCTTAAGTTATGGAATGATGGGAGTCTTTGGAAATTATCATGCAAAAATTTCATGGAGTACATGGTTGTGGCCTCAAACCCTCTTTTAGAGTAGTTTCCTCACCCCCATGTGCAGGGACAGCCCCTGGTTGAGGTAAAAAGCCCTTGAAATGCTGTGCTTTGAGCAGGGCTGGGCTCTCTTTGTCAGAATATATGGAGCATATGTAGAACTTGCTGCGTGTCCTCAGCCATCTGGGGTGTTTATTTCTTCTGCTGAGGGAGAGAAGTGTCGAGAGCCAGAGGATAATAACGAGAACAGTGCAAGTGAAACATGATTTTAGGGTGAATTTGCTTTGTTGTGTTTGACCATTGGCTCACCCCTGCCAGGACAAGCTGCTCCTGGGCCCGGCCTCTGCCAGGAAGGGAAGGCAGGAACTTCTCATCTCTTCAGTGACAGCTTCTTTAAGCATCAGCCAGTGGTTTGAAGGGACTTATGAATTGGGGGAGCAGGGTAGGAGCAGTAAAATGTGCTCTTTTAGCCTTTTGCCTCTTTAACTCTGGAGCACAAAGGTTTTCACAGCCCTCACATCCTTTTCTCACTGCCAACTTTGAGGCTTTGAACACTGAGCTGCTTCCATCAGATAACGTTAGGTGTGCAGCCTCCCTGAATGCAAAATTCAGCTGCACTTGAAGAATGTTTCTTTTTCATTCCCAGGGGGAAGAGATAGCTGCAGATTTTATTTTGGAAGACAAATTTTTTTGCTTCTCCTATCGCTGCCAGTTATCCCTTTCTGAGACAGCAGTAAAACAAAAGCATGCCTTGTTCTCAGACACTGCTATTTGCCCAGTGCTTCCACAGTTTGTTTTTCCAATGAGCTTGTGGAATATAATTTTCACTTATGTTTCTCTTCATTCTTTAAAAGAAACTGAATAATTTTGTATTTCTGTTTAAACATATTGTGTTGAACACAGTTGTGATGTTTTCAAGCAAGGCCTAACACTCACCATAAGGGAGAAGTGCAGAAAATCCTGTAGGTCCATCGGCACACCAAGAATGTGTGTTCTCTGCCAGGAAGTAGCAGAGGTTCTCGTGAAGATTTAATTAGGGCTCTACAATGTCTGCAGATAAATGCCAGGTCTGAAAGAACAAAGATGTCAGAGAAGGTTTGGGGAGAGCCTAGAGCAGTGATACAAGGGATTTTCTCTTTTCTCCTCTTTATCTGGATAATGTCTGAAGCCAGGCAGGCTTTTTATGTTAACTCTTTTGCTTAATGTGGGTAAGTAATGCTAGGATGAGCTCAGAGGATTTGTAATGGAGATGGATAGAGTCTCCTGCATCTAAAGTGCCAGGTTCCTCATGGATGGAAGCTGCCTGAATTCTGGACTGGCTTATGTGGTACCCTCTGTTTAATTCCCAGTGGTGTCACAGCAGAAATTGTACAAGCCATTACCACAGCTGCTAATTACAAAACTCACTTAATTTTGCTCTGATACTTTGATTGACCTGTGGACACTGAACTGTCCTTGTGTTTCCAGCAAGGTCTTCTCCTGAGCAGAGCAGGTAGTTTTTGGTGGGATGTTGTGTGGAAGGCAGGCAGCTGTGCCTAAGAGAGTCCTGAACTTAAAAAATCATTTCGTATTCCTTTTTACCTGGAGGTTGCCATGAAGGGAAGTAATATATATAAATATATAAACTAAAAATCCCACTTGGGATTTTGCAGTAGGATCCAGTACTTCCCAAAGGTTTTGTGAGGTGCTTTTCAGAAGGTCTTCATGAAGGCTGGTGGGTCTCTAGAGGGTGGAATTGGGTGCTGTGGTGGTGTAGGTTGCTGAGTGTGTTGGGGCTGACAAGATCCTTTGTGGCACTGGGTACTGGCCCTGTTCTTACAACTGAACTCTTTATTTTTTCCAATTAATACTGTAAATACAAGTTCCTTAGAGGAAGTCTGTTTTGAAAAATATCCTGACCAGCGAGGAAAAGAAAAGCAGGAAGATGTGTAGGAAAAAACAGTGCTGACAGAGGGCTTGCTGCATGGAGAGGGGCTGGCCTGGGGAAGAAGCTGCAATTTACAGTAGTGGGAATTTGCCTTGAGATTCACCCTCCTGCCATAAATTGCATTTTTATCTTTCTTTGTTCAACGGAGCCATCTTTAAAGTGTCACCACTCTATTCAAGGTTATTAGAACAAATACCCTTCCTGCAGGTTAGCGAGAACATCTCCGATGATTAAAGCTGATTGAATTACAGCAATGTGGAGTGCTGGTGACTTTTTTTTTGGTCATTCTGCTTATTTGATATCGGCCATATGGCTTGCACATGAGAACACAGGAAAACCTGGTTTAGTGGGTTTGTTTTTTTTCACTCTGGAGACTTTACAAAGGCTTCAGGAAAGGGTTTATTTGTTGGAACCCAAACCAAGCCCTTGCTGCTGCCCCCCTGCCTGGCTCCCTCAGGTTTGGAGGGCTGAGCTGGGGTAGCGAGGTGTGAAATGGGCTCCTTATAGGGTGGTGGATGGGGGGCATCAAGGTCCCTTTTGGTCAGGGCTGTGGGTGCTGCTGAAATCAGCTGTTCTCCCTGCAGCTCAAAATCTGCTTGACCCAGAGCCAAAGACCTCTGGGAGCCACATTCAGCACCTGAGTGAAGTGCACTGAGACCTGAAAGTTAATTTTTAACAGTACAGTAGAACTGAAGTTGTCCCGTGTGCCTGGGGCTGTGGATCAGGTGCTGCTGGTTTACACCCTGGTCCTTACTGGTGAAGGGGGGTTTCAGTGCAGGGTGTTGGTCTGGGCACTTGCCTTGGAGTCTGTTTTCAGAGGAGGAACAATGCAGTGATTTAATACAGAGTATTGTTTAAGGAGGCTACAAAAACAAGGCTTCAGCAAAAGATACAGAGGCACTTTATTGAAGCAACAGTGAGGCAGACAGCTTTTCAATTGATTTTTATCAAAGCACTTGCAGTTTCCATTCAAGGCTGTTAAATTGATAATATATATGGTGGATAGACTGTGTTTTCAGAGATGCTGTTTTGTTCCCCCTTTCCTTTTTTTTTCTTTTTAATGGGAAAATGCTTCAGCTTGGGGGGTTTAATACACCTTTTTATTTCCCTTACCATAAGAAGCACTTGGGTCCTTTCTTCAGGTATGAATCTTAGAATAAAAATGGCTCCTAAATAAATGAGTTGATGGCTACATGCAGGAACAGAGAAATGCATTAGTGCCAGCAGCCCCTGGGAGTCCAGTGGGAGGCATTAATCCAGGCCTTCTTGTCCACATTTTCCCTAAGTTCCCTTCAGAGTAAACTTACTACTTTGCTGTGCTGCGAAATATTTTTTAAAGACAATCCTTTTCCCAGTGCTAGAAGTCAGTGTTTAAAGTGCACACTGCCATCTTAGGATCTGGTCCCAATAAAATTCCATTTTTGCAGCGTGCTGTTGGGCTCTGAATCATCTCTCTCTTCTACCATTGCATTATAATAAAGGAAAAAGCCCTTTGCATTTACCCATAATGACAGGATTGTTCCCTGTTCCAAGGCAAGCTTTTCTCAGTACAAGGTGGCAGTAACTTTTCTTGCTGTGTGAAAAAGATGAATTTTGTCTTTGCCTGCTGTGAAAAGGGCACAGGAAGTTCTCTCCTCAGAGTTTAAGTACTTTTCTAGGTATTCCTGTCACTGGTCAGTTGTTAGAAATCCAGCCCCCCACTGCTCATTCAGAATTGTGCTTGTCATGCAAAAAGAGTCTGATAAAGTGCTTTTAGTTTTATAAGATTATTTGGATCTGCTTTCACTTCATGACAATGGATTATGTTGTAAGGAAAATCTCCATGAAATATGAAAACGGATATCTTTGCTTTTAAAGGAGCAAATAAATACTGAGTCATGAATCTGGCAACTTGGAGAGAAACTACACACACGTGTGAAGCTGGGTAATTAGTATAATACCATTTAATACTGGGTTTCTAAGACTGGATTTATTTTATAGGCACAAAAGCAGATTGTAGTTCATGAAGGTATTATAACATGTATTTTTGGGTAATGCAGTTTTATCTCTTTCAGCACGATATGCTTAAGTGTATGTTCCATATGCTTCCAATAAAAACCTATATTTGAGAGTGAGGGCAGCTCATTCCTAGTTTGTTTCTGCTTTGTTCGTGGACTCAGCAGATTTTTTTTAAACTGCATAGTTAAACTATGCTTGACTAAAACCCACAGAAAATCCCCACAAACCAACTCATTTAATATTTCACCCAAAACAGTGTTCACCAGAAAGAAGTATTGTGATTTCCTGAGTTAAGAACAGTTTTAATTTAGTCAGAATTTCCTTTGCTTTCATAAGGTACATTGAGTTTTTTTAATTTGGTGATGATAGTGAGTGAAGGGACAGCAGCAGCTCTGGCAGAAGTTTTGGTGAGATGATTGTCTTATACCTGCCAGAACTTTAAGGTGGGTTCCATAATGTACTAACTCACTTCAAGAATAAAGGTTAGGGATGAGAAAAAGTCCATTTATGTATATGCCCTGTCTGTGTCTGAGCAATTCCTGGCGTGGCTGGGTATGGACTATTTACCCATGGTGCTGTATCTCTCAGTTCACAGCATTTGGCAGCTCAGTGTAGGCTCAGAGAGCATCAGGAGACTCAAAAAAAAAAAGAAGATATTCAGAAGAAACCTGTTGAATAATTTGATTAACTTAGTCCTCGAGAGTAAGGCAGTCTGTTCCCCAGCTGGTCCTCAGAAACCTTCTGGGTTAAATTACTTTGGGAAGAAATTCTTTGTTCAAATTCAGATCAAAGAAAACAGAGTAAAGGCACAGATTGGTGTCATAAACTGTGTTTGAATCCCAAGAACTTTGCAGAGTGTTGGTTTCTTGTTCTTAAGGCAAGAGAGACTTTGTTGTATCCCAAATGTGGTTGGGAATGTTGAAGATGTTAATTTGGACATGTTGCAGCCTCTGTGTTTTCATGGGATAAATCTACTGCAAGAAATATGACTGGCTTTGTATTTGAACCAAATAATAAAAAATATGCATTTCTTGCCTAACTGAGTAAATGCAGAAAAAGTCCCTTTTAAAAATCTGGTATTTCCTGACTTTTTTTTAAACTTTTATTTTGTCTCAATTATAGCTTTCTGCATTTCTTTTCCTTTTGGAAGGAAGGAAGTGTCTTTCCATGCCCATAAACACAAAAAGCTACCTTGAGCATATTAAATAAATTGCAGGCTTCAGCAGCTTTGCCAGCAGATTTTGGAAAGTTTTTATGATATTCTGAACCTACAGGCTTGCAGCGTTTCAGAGCTCCCAATCACTTTGTCTTCTGAGACTAATAAATATGTCTGTTTGCTCCAATCAGCTAACAGTGTTAAGGAATTTCACCAGTTAATTGGTTCCTAATTTAAGTTCAGGAGAGAAAATATGCAAACCTTATTGGAATATTTCATCTGGAGTGAGTCTTGAAATCCATCTCCACGCTGTGACCCGAGTTATTTTCTGAATCCTGTCTGGTATTTTCCTGAGCAGTTGTTATGGGATATAGACATGATAATAGGATGATTGATAGGGAGAGGGGTTAAGCTGGATGCAGCATGTATTTGGGTTTGGGGTACCCTTATTTCACATTTAAGCTGTTGTAGTAAATAGCTTGTTTTTTCATTATCTTTGAGCTGCCCTTTCTCTACTGATTTTCGGTTGTTTTAATTAGAAGGGTGTTTTGCTGAAAAGAGCGATCTCAGACCTTTGTGAAATTTTCTGCTAGTACAAATAATGGTAAATCTGAAATCACTTATTAGACAAGAAGTTGTTATGGCAACTATAAGATGGTTGGCTAATCAGAGAGTGAGATCAGTTTTTATTTACAAGTGTAATGAGCAATTAAGTTTGAGCAGCTGTCAGACTTGGAAGTGATTAAAGTTCAGCAAACAACCCAAATGGGTCAGTGTTCAGTTCTGATGGTTTTCTGACACTGCAGCTTGATCATCTGTGGGGTTTACCTACTATAATTAAAACTGCCTTTAAAATCCCCATCCATGCCAATGACTTGGCATAGCCAGTGAGGAGTGAAAATTCCCTTTTCCACCCAGGTTCTTTAACAAGTATTGACCCAGAGTCTTGCTGTGGGTAATGAGGTATTGCACATGTAGCATTCCTTCAAGCAAGGCTCAGTTTGGATGCTGGTTTGCAGAATCCCCTCCTGGCTGTGGGTGATCACCAGGAGGGAGCTGAAACGGTGCAGCCTCACTCAGAGCACCTCTAAAGGCTCTCTTTCATTAAAGGCATCATTATGCTGTAGTTGGTTGCTTAGGAAGCTGCTGCTGGGCTCAGAGGAGGGACGTGCACGGTGTACATGAACATTGAACCCAAAAGGAGAAAGTCCTGATTCCCCCAGAAACATAAGGGAGTGTCCAGAACCTGGTGAAGCTCAGTTGTTGGGCTGGTCAGCAGTGGCAGGGCAGGCTGCTGGTCTTCATGGCATTCCCAAGCAGGAGCTGCTTCCCTGCAGATTCCAGAAGATTCTGTGTGTTCACACTGGGAAAGTTACCTTCCCATCCATACTCTGCCCCAGATCAGCCTGTTTCATTGCTGGGGTTTGCTTTCCTGCTGCACATGTTCAGTAAGCCAAACTGCTTGTAAGCCTTGCTCAAAATCTGTGTTTTAGTTAGAATTTTAACTGCCCAAGGACCAATAGAATTATTTTTGATAAGTATGCTGCAGTCCCCTGCTAGATTTACATTTTTATGAATGTTGCCACACTAATAGTATGATGTAATACAGGCAATTGCAGCAGAATGTGAAATGGTCTGAGACAGCTCCTGACCTGAAGAATTTACAAAGTCGTGTGACTTGATAACACAAGTTGCTGAATGGGGACTTAAGGGAAAATTATTATGACAGTCTCAGAAATAGGCATTTGCATACTTGACCTAAACTTCTGGTATTTACATTTTCTATTTATCAGTCTTTTCCAGGCGTATCTACAGCAGTGGCACATGAGAAATAGGGCTGTAGAAATGGAGCAGAATTTTTAGTAGGGTTATTAAGAGACCAAGAAATCCACACTTCTCAGCCTCCAAGATGGGATTGCACACATGTATGTTGTTATTCCTGTTGCCTGATTTGCTCTCGGGTTTCCTGAGAAGATTGTTTGGGAGTGTTTATCCGCTAAGCTTCTGCAGGCATAGCAAGCCTGGCTTCTTGGAATGGGCAGCTGGCAATGGAGCCCTCCAGTGACCGCAGCGTTGGCAGAAGGAATTCCTGTTACCCAGTGAAAGAGGAGCCAGCTCTCCCCTCTTCCCATGGTGAAAACACTTAGTGTATTCCAGGCGCTGATCTTCAAGCCGTGGAGATGTTGGAGAATTGGAATGGGGTTGGAACTTGCTGCCTCTTGCATAGGCCTGCTGTTGTCCTGTAGAGCAGTGTGAGGGAAGGCTGGGAAGTGGAGAAGCAAACTGGAGCTTTCACACTGGAAAACGTGAGCCATCAGCCCTCAAAAGCTGCTGACTCCTCTGTCTAGTTCACTCCACATGTGGGAGAATTGTGGTTTTCCAGAGGATGCAGCTGTCACCTTCGTACTCACAGATACGTAGGAGAGCTGGGGGTGGGAACGTGCACATGGAATAGTTACTTTGAGTTGTTTCATTTCATTCATAACACATTTTAATTATCATGTATGAACATTTGCTTAAAAATGTGCTGGAGCAAAGGAGTAAACTTGTTCTTGTAACTTTTTCCTTGTAGGAATGGAAGATTTTGCCTATTTTTAACCCTGACTAAATAGTGTTTTAAGTTTAAGCATGTGAAAATGTGGGCAATTGACTTGCAACCTGGAAAAAATAATACAAATAATACTACTGTAGGAGCCTGATGATTCTCTCTGCTTTATAGTTTGTTTGCAGCAAACAGCATGTTACAAGTGAGCAGGTGGGAGGGGGAGTTTTAAGTACAGGGGGATGGATTTTTAGAGTTTGCAGCTGACGTGGATTAAAAATTCTTAGAACATTTCATCCATGAAAGGCAATTAGTTTTGTTTTATGAATATGAAAAGCACGTAGCTTGTAAGTACTGGAGTGAAGTCCCAAGTGAGTTATTAGAACTTGCTTTACTCATGTAGTACAAAATTAGCCATCAAGAGCTGATAGATTTCAAATATAGCTCACTGACACACTGATCATCCATAACTTTTCATAAAGACATTTTTTTGGGCTCACCTGTAATTACTGGATGCTGTTGAAGTCCTGACTGGGGCAGGCAGTCACAGATCAGGACACCTCCTTGCTCGTGATGGTGATTACAGCACATTGTGCAGCTGAGATATTGAACTGTGATACCTCTGTCTGCTTTCACAACTTTCAGCTGCTCTTTTCTCTCAGATTCATAAGTTAAGGCTGAGAAAATGAATGGAGTCTGCTCTTTTTTCTTTTCATTAGCAACGTTTTTTGGCATTAGGAAAAATTCATGTGTTAGTTCTTTTGGAATATTGGGGTTCTTTGTGGGAGTTGGCTCAGTGGTTACTGGAGCTTCTCAGCTACTATCAGGTATTTTGAAATTACTGTATTTCAGCATCTTTTTCTAGTTTCTTTGTCTGGATTCTTTTTTCAGTGGGAAAGAGTCAAAGACTTGGCTATTAAGAAATTTGGTATTTCAAGTGTTGATCAACCAACATTACTCATTAGAATTGCACATTACGTCAGTGTTTTAACACTTGAGCTTCTCAGTTAAGGAACTGGTAGCCCCAGTTAAGGAACAAGGTCATCCAAATTCTGTGGAGAAATTAAAACAGTAGAAAAACTCTTTGGCAAGTGGTGAGCTGCAATCCGAGTTCTGCCTGTGGAAATGACTAAATGTTGAGTTGTTGTAGAGCACTGGCTACTGTGCAGTGGCCCAAGGGGGAGGAGATTTGGGTAACCATCCCGATGCACTGACCTGTTTAAACAACACTGTGCTGATAAATTCTCCCACACAGGGAGACATCACAGCAGTGGAATTTAGAAAAGGCAAATCCAAGGGAGACCATTTTGTCACCCAGGAGGTTTTAATTTATGATTTCGTGCCTCTCATCCAGAGAAGAAAGATGGACACTCAGAGTGGGATGATATTAAACTACTGGAATGTCGCCTAATAGATCACAGATGTTTGTGAAGCAGCAAATCATCATCCCCCCGACACAGCAGGGCGAGGGGACACTGTCACGAGAT
Source organism: Campylorhamphus procurvoides (assembly GCA_013396655.1). NCBI lineage: Eukaryota > Metazoa > Chordata > Aves > Passeriformes > Dendrocolaptidae > Campylorhamphus > Campylorhamphus procurvoides. Next base: position 70,837 of record WBMV01004202.1, on the reverse strand, counting down.
GTGACGTGTCATAAAGGAGCATTGATTTGTTGCTCCCCTCCAGTAAATCACACAGCAAACATCTCCATTCAAATCCATTCAAATCCATTAATACAGGGCGTAGATTTTAAAACGGCTCTGGCATTTCTGATTGAAGGCTTTGGTGTATTGATTCCTGATGGGAGCAGGTTGCTGTTTGTCAGTCGTAAAGTGGCACCATCATCTGAATGTCACGGGTTTGCAGTGAGGTGGGAATCCAGCCAAGGTCACTGCTGAAAGGGATGAAGGAACGTGCAGTGCAGGCTGAATTTTGGGGGAAAGTGCCTGTGAATCATGCAAATGGCTTGATGAGCTGGGAGCTGCTGCCGTGTGACCTCGCACTGAAGGACGGCTATTTACGGTACACGGGTCAACGTGTGAGCTCTAATGAGTGTCAGGGCATGGGAGGAAGGAGGTTTTCTGTGCTTTGTTTCTCAAGTTGAGTAGAATGGAGAAGTCACAGGGATTTCACTGGGTTTTAAAGGAGCAGTAGTCTCTCTCTGTCATCTGTTTTGGAAGAGAGCAACTTACATACACATGTCATTCAGCGGAGCTTGCTGTCAGCAGCAACAATTTCTGCTGATGGGGGAACTTCAGGGAGAGGATTCATAACAAAAGTCTTTATTGTACTGAAACACACCGTTCTTCTTGGGATCCTGCATCCAAATGTTTTTAAGGACTGTGACTAAACACTGTTTGTGCCTGAGACGAATGACATCTGAGTACAGAAGCTGCCTGGACCAGGTTCCCCTGCCAGGCCATTTCTGTGCACTACAACAGCAGACAGGAAGGTCCAGCTGGTTTTACACCCTCCAATGCCTGAAGACCTTTGAGATGTGATAAACTGAGTCAGGCTGATATTACTATAAGGCTTTCTGTTTTGTTTTTCTGTTAGTTCAGGTGAAGCTCTGATCTGAGCATGAAAGAAAAATCTTCTTTGTTGTACAGCTGTTAATATTTGTTTAATAAGTATTAATCCATCCACCTTGCTCTGTTTCTGAAACTGCAGCACAGCTATGCTCAGTTAATCACCTGGAGTGCCCTGCTCCTGAGAGGCTGCATTTGGGGGAGATGGTGGGGGATGTCTTTCCTGCAGCAAATCTAAATCACAGGAATGCTGTAGCGTGACTGTGACTGCCAAGTGGTCCTTGAAAAAGCACAGTAATTACACACTACATATTCGGGATTGCAGGTACGGGTGATCTGGAAAGCAGGTTGGAGGAAGTTTGGCATTTGGGTGGCACCTTCAAAAAGAAGAAAACCTGAAAGTTAATTGGAGAAAATGACAGTTCCCAGTTTACTGCTGTGCCCTCCAACAGCACTTGAGCTAAATACTTATTAGGATTGCACATGTGCATGGCCAAGGTGTCTCATTATTTTATTTTAACTTAGACTCCACAGCCACTACCAACTATGATTACTCATTTATTCAGCACCAGAAACTTTGGTGAAACAATGAGTGGAGGATAGATGCCTAGATCCCAAAGAGTTTCAATGTGAGCATGGCTGAAAATTGAGTGAAGAATCACACCAGTCAGAGTGGATGGCCAGTGCTGCAGCAGTGCAACCCAAATCACGTTTTCTGTAATGCCTTGCCGTTCAGATTGAGCCCGTTTGTTCTAGCTGACTGGCTTTTTCCTTGGAAGTGTGAAGCTCAGCATTTTCAGAGCAGTGTGAAATAAGGAATGTAGAAAAAGGACTTGGAGCAGTGAGGTGGCTAATTGAAAAATGCTCTTGGAGCCGTGTGCTCTAACAAAGAAGCTTTGGCAGGTTTTTATGAGGAAGTCACTCCACAGTTGAGTTTTGATCTTGAATTTTGTATGAGTCGCATTTATTTTTTAATAGCAGCATTTTGATAAAAAGGAACAATCCTCCTGTTGGTTACCTTAAAGTCTAAGTGGCCGTGACTGTCTTTCTAAAAGCAAATATGGAGAAACAAGAATAGACTGCTGGGTCCAGGGGTATCCAAGTGTGTTATTTGAGTGTGTCTCTGTCTTCCAAGTGATGTGTCTTGAACTCATCAGCTCTGTGAATACTGAAGGTCTTTAGTCTTACCTTCATTTGGCTTGGACAGCTGAAATATGTTTCCATGGCCACTGTATGGTCTTTCCCCAGATCTTATTGATGGTGCTGTGCAGATAATTGATGATTTGTTGAATCCAAGAGAGACAACTGCAGTCGCAAACGTAACAATGCTTGGAAGCAAAACAATTCTATGAGCTACACCTCCGAGATGTCATTGTCCCGTTGAGTTGAGCTGTCGTGTCTGGTTTGCATTGCTTTGCAAAACTCTTGCTTTTTTCCTGAAAGTCCAGTCTCTAAAAAGCATTTTGCTTTTGCCTTCAGCTGATAGCCCTCACTTCTGAGAGAGCAACACTGCAACAAAGGGAGGGGAACCAGCAGCATGGAAGCAAAAACCTGCTGATAGCGTGGCTTTCTTCTGATCCCTGTCACATATTATGCAGAGTGAAATATCACACATTTGCCTGTTTGATTCACTAATTTCAGTTGTGGAGCACAGCTGGTAGGCAGGTGGACTGTTAAAAGCCAAGACAGAGATCTAAGATCCACAATCTTCTGAACTTCTAAACAAAAAAAAACCAAACCAAAAAACAACCACAAAACCCAGGATGTTTTATGCTGCTTGAACACCAAATGCTGTTGGGAGGGGAGAAGTTTGGAATCAGAACTTTCTTGGTTTTGGATCTCTCTAACATCATGCACTGGTGTGATACATTTCTTGCATAAATAGAAGGTGATTTTGTGAGTGTAATTGACCCAAATGTATGAATTGAGAGTCTCTGAGACATCTGGAGAAGACCCAAGAGAGAAAACTGTGATGTCTCCAAACACAAAGGTCTGTTCATTCATGAGATTCTGGTGTTCAAACAGAAAACAGCAGTTCTGCTTTTTTCATTTCATGTTTTTTCTAGCTAATGCCACATTTAACTTTCCCTTTTACCTTTTCCTCCAAGAACATTCTGCTCTACCACAATGATTTATTGGTACTTATAGATGGACCTTTTGTGGGGATTTTCACCCTGGTCCTGTCATCATTCAGCTGGAATAGCTGCTCTCAGTGCTTCCAGCAGTCAGATTTCCAGTCTCAGCTGCTTAAACATACATATGGAGTTAAGTGACATAAAGATTTCAGGTTGTGCAGTTGCCATCCTGATAAAAATCTCCAGGCTGTGTCCATCGGGTGGTTCTGTATAATGGTCAGAGGTGAGACTGGAAGGGGGAAGCAGGGAAGAGTGAGGAGTTCTGCTTTATCTCATCTGTATGTGAATACAGCCAAATTTTAAGGGTGTTTTCAACATTGGAGCAGACTGAACAGGGCTGAGAGGAGCCTCTTGAGGACACCCAGTGTTGGTGCTTCTCTGTCAGGTCACTTTCGAGGTGGGTTCAGGTTAGGTGGTAAAAGTTCTTCTGGTTTTTCCTGCATTTGTAAGATAATTCCTGCCCTGCCCTGTACTGCACAACCTGTTTGTTACGTGGTGATTACACTGGAATTTCTGGCCTGATTTCCTTGTGGTGACATCTCAGGTTGGAGCAGGTTGCTTGGGAGGAGGCTGGGGGTGTGTGCATGAGGCTGTTTACATCAGGAACTTTACACTGCTGATCCTTCTGAACGCCACAAAATGCCCAGGATTTCAGTATGAGCAGGGAAATGCTGATATTGCCATTTGGCAGAGTGTGGAAATGCAGCCACAGGGGTTGGATCTCCGAGGGAAGGTGTGAATGAAGAAATAGCACAATTTTTTCTCCCTTTCCTTGCAGACCAGAGAGAAGCTGATGCTGCCTGTGCATTTGCAGTGCCCGAGGTCTGCCATGTGTCAGGCGTGCAGGGCCAGATTGTCTTTCTCCCCACCAGAACATTTATGCTTTAATTTGGGACACGTGGTGGGAACTGATAGCATCTTGTTTCAGAGAGAGACTTTCTGATAATCTCACCAGTATCAAGTCTCTGTGTGAGACACAAACTCCCAGCCATACCCCAGCACTCAGAGCTGCTCTGGAGTCAGGAGCTGGGCAGGGAGCCCTTGGCACCAGGCTGGGAGCTGCCAGCCCTTCTGTGATGCAATTAAACTGTACCATAAACTCTTCAGTACAGGGGGAACTCCTCCTCCTCACCTCCTTCCTTGTCCGATTGAACATTTCTAATTGCACTCTGGAATTTTGGTCACGTTCCAGGGTCCTCAAGTGAATTAGTGCCATTTAGGTGCCTTTTAGTGCATGTGAAAGAGGTCGAGGAACTGGTTACTCTTTGAAAGGGGATTTGCATGATTTGCATGCCATTCCTTTGCTCTTCTGTGATAGTTTTTAAATTTATTTCATCTTGTCAGTCATCTGTGTGCTGTTTGAAGAGAATCCTCCAAGAGACACGCAGCTCCCAAAACATCCATTAAATACTGGACAGGTTATTGAGTATTTTTAATTTACTGCATTTTGGCTGTGTTGGGCAGTGCTTCTCTTAGAGATGAGTGCAGGCAGAGCTGTTTCACCCGAAATCCAGAACTAAAACCTCATGTGTTTTGGTTCTAGAAGAGCTCTACAAGCTTTTTGTTCATTGCAGTGTAATACTGCTCTTGAAACAAATCCCACCCAAACCTTCTCTGCAGCCAGTGAACTCCTTTGTACAGCTGAGAGAGCACTGCAGCAGCAAATCTGGGTCACACACCCTACAAAGGACACACAACTCCAGATGACAAGTGCTCGTGTGCTCTCTGTTGCTGAAAAAGAGACTAAAATTAGCTTCTGACTCTTAGTTGAATTAAAAATTACCCAAGGGGAAAAGAACTAATTCTCAAGAAGACAACTGTTATGTCTTAAACCCACACACACAGTCTCAGCCATGTATTGCTCCCGACTAAAGAACAGAAAGCCAAAATAAAAAGGTGGTAACCAAGGTTTTGGGGAGAAAGGGGATTTCATTTTCCCCAGAGCAGCTCAGAAGGGGAATGCGAGGGAGGTTTTTGGGAACCCCAGAGGAATGTTCCAGTGCTGCATCTCTTCACTCTGCCACCTCCAAAATACCACAGTTTGTACCTGTGGAGTGCTGCCACATTTTCTCAAAATAAACCTTAACTACATGGGTTTTACAATCACAGTGAGTGATTGGCTGCCAGCACAACTTTGTGCAGGATCAGCATTTTCCAAAATCAGATCTAAAAAGTGATTATAGCAGACCAGAGAGTCTGAACATCACTAAGACAGTCTGATGCCAAGTGCTGTCAAGAACACACCAATTTGTTAATATAGTTTAAGATTAAGGAAACAAATTGTGTGCCCAGCTTCCAGAATACCTCCTCTTTAAGGTGTAATCTCTTATTCTGGAGCATTTGGCTTATAAATCCTTTGCAGCTCTGGGGATCACCTTCTCCAGCAGATCAGATGTAGTGATATTTTTTTTAATATCTCTGAATATCAAAGTTTTCTTTCCAAATGTTCAATAAAATGTTTTCCTAAGCAGCAAGGGCTGTATGGAGCTGAAGGCAGATCACATTATATAGCAATAAAACCTTACGTACAGTATAGGAACAAAAAGTAACTAATAGTAATCTTTATAAGTAGCTTTGCACAAAGATAATTTCCTGTATCCCAGAAAATGTGAAACAGCTCTGCCTACACTCTAAATGCAGTAAATTAAAAATACTCAGTAATCTGTCCAGTATTTAGTGGACATTATGGAAGCCATGCATCCCTGGAGCAGTTTTCCTTGACCAGAGTGAACTCTACCATGAGGTGGTGATGGCTGAGAAAGATCCAGCTGGGAGTTTTTCAGCCTCCATTCCCTCCCTGGTGGGTGCCTTGCAGTGCTGCCACTCAGAGTGGGAAGCAAGGTGTGCAAAGAGTGTTCTCCTGTTCAATAATCTCCTTTTCCACAGTGTCCTCTCCCTTCTGTTTGGCTCTCTCTGCTGGGATTTTGCATAGCTGCCCGTTTTGTCTCGGGCTTCTGTAATTACTGCCCTTGGTGGAGCTGCTTTACCCACAGTTCTGGTGTAGACGAGTCACTGAAATTTGTATTACCCAGACACAGTCTTTCTCCAAATAACGTCCCATAATTATGGCCTGTGGGCATCCGTATCCCCAGTCACAGTGATGGAAATGTTAATGGAAATAAACAGTGTTGGTAAACAAAAAGATGTGAAGTCCTTGGAGCCTGGTCTTCCTGAACAAAATCTGCCTTGTTCTGGGGGACAGGTTAGGGTCGGATGTAAAGACAGAAGGATAGTTGGAGAAGATGGTACTTGTGGTTTTGTTTCTGCTTTGAAATGTTTAAAAGGTGTTTTCTTTTTTTTTCCTAGTTTATTTTACATTTTAAAAATGCTTTTTGTTTGCCCTGTTTGCCTTCCAGCATTGGATGCCAGGGATGTGTAGAAAATCCAGATTAGTTTACAGGAGAAGGTCACATTTGGCTTAAAGGTCCCCTTTTTAGGTCACAAGGCTTTACCTTCAACTCATCATCATTCCTGACAGATAGGATTTGAATGCTGCAAGTGAGGAGTGTGAAAAATTCCAGGGATGTTCCATGCACTGCTAGACAGAACTATATTGATTTAGGAGGAAATCCCAAGGAGGAAATAGTTCTTGTCAACTGATTACTACAAGTTACGGTTATGCTACTCTTGCAGACATCTATAAATTAAACTGCCAGCAGTTGGCATCTGCCACTGTCACAGTGCTATAGGTCATCCTTCCCTGGGAACTGAGGGACACCAGAGTGACTTACCTGCCACACAAGTAGTGAGGGAGGATCTGGGAGTTGGGAGGAAGGCAGAGTGTGCTCAGGAGGTGTGTAAATAGCCCCAGTGTGCAGAGGAGAGTGAGGACATAGTGTGGGACAGGGAAGCAGTGCCTGACCCCCTGGCAAGCAGATACTGAAGGATGGAGGTACAGGAATAAAGGAATCCCCCGTGAAAAGAGGTGCCCATGAGTGTTATCATGACCTGAACTGTTATCCTAAATGTTTTCACATGCTAGTGGTTCTTTTCATGCTGAAATTCCTTGAATTCTGTCTCCAGGTTGCTATTTTTCCTCCCTCAACTCATGTGGAGGTATTATCTGCTAAAGCAGGGAACAGGTCATGTTGATCTTGGGGGATATTTTCCTACCTTGTATCGTGCCAGCAGTGCAGCATCTGAGGAGTTTAAAGTGGAATTAGCTGACATTTTCGTACTCTCACAGGAATTCAGGAGTCTTTGAAGAACAGCCCGTCTATGTGGGCTGAAGGTAGTGAGCTTGAGGGATAATTGATTCTGTCTGGAAACCTCTATGCTGATCCCTAAAACCAGGAGGGAGGGATTGACATTGTTTACTGTCATCAGGGATTTGGTTTTTTCTGTTTTTTTACTGGATAGTTTCAACTCGAAGTAACTGAAGATAGATTGAGGTACAGACCTAATCAGGAAGGTGTGAAAAGATTTATTTTTCTTTCTTTTACAGAAAAGGCCACAGATGGCTCTTTGCAGAGTGAAGACTGGACACTTAACATGGAGATCTGTGACATTATCAACGAGACAGAAGAAGGGTATGTGCTACTTCAGCAGACTTTGAAAGGTCCCTGAACACAATCTTACTCAGCATGTGAGGAGGTGCAGCGAGGCTGGGGGCAGGTGCTCATGGTTTGGATGCAGTTTTTAGATCAGTTCCTTGGTTTTCCTGCTCCTTGGACATTTCCTGCTTTTTAAACCTTTCGGAAAATACTGTATGATACAGTACTTGTAGGGTCCAGGACAAGAGGAAACGGCCTTGAGCTGCACCAGGAGAGGTTTAGGAAAAAATTCTTCACTGGAAGGGTGCTCAAGCATTGGGAAACACTGCCCAGGGAAGTGGTGGAATCACCATCCCTGAAAGTGTGCAAAAAATGGGCAGATATGGCACCTGGGGACATGGTTTAGTGGTGGGTTTGGCAGCGCTGGGTTAAGGATTGGACTCAATGATCTTGGAGGTCTTTTCCAACCTTAATAATTCTGTGACGCATTCTCTGCTTGGGAGGGCTGGCATGAAAAATGTATTGTTGGAGAGGGTGCTGAGTTTGTACATCTGGGGTTCCTGATTTCAGCAGGTGCATCTCTTTGCAGTGCTGCAATGCCTTTAATTTCAGCTGTTCGTAGACAGCTTCTCTGACACACCTCCTTCAGCACCAGAAAGCTGTGCTGCTTGCCTGGATTCTTGGAGACTTCAGGCACTCCTCCAGTCTTGATTTCACCTTGTCCCCTTACATGATTCCCCATGATTTGGTTATGGTCAAGTCAGCTGAAGTTAACACGCATGCTTATGTCCAGATGGAAATGGTAAAGGATCCCCTCTCCCACAGTTCATGGGATGTGAAAGCTGTCTGTTTAAATGGTGTGTTTCTCCTTCAGGCCCAAGGATGCCATTCGAGCGCTGAAGAAGAGGCTGAATGGAAACAAAAATTACAGAGAGGTCATGCTGGCGCTGACGGTGAGTGGGGGCAGGCTGGAATGCCTCAAAGGGCAGAACCCTGATCCTTTGTGTCTTCCCTTTTCCTGGCACTCTCCTGAATGTACACACTATTTCCTTTAACAGCCACTGCTCTGCCCTTTTCTTCTCTCCAGTTGCCTCCTTGCTTCCTTGGGGAGAGCTGCTGCTGGAAGCTTTGCATAGTCATTTTGTGACTCATTTGACTCTTCACAAGTAATGTCTGAGGAAAGTTAAAGAGCCCAAATGAGCCCAAATGAGTCTGTTACTTTTTGAGGTTTTCCCTTCTACTCTCCTCTGCCTCTGTCCAATCATTCCTCCACTCCAAGGCAACAGCTGTGGGCACATTTGCAAGTGAGCCTGATGAACTTGCCATATTTTCAGCTTCGTCAGTAGCTGATGCACAATTTCCCTGGGGAATGAATCTCTGTAGGAGACTTGCATTAGTTTATGCTGATCTAATTTCGCTCAATAACGTGTAAATTACATTCTGTGCATTTAGGCAGCACTGCTAAGGTGTGGGATAATTTGCCAGTGACCTTTCCTGCTGATGACTTTAGCTGGAGGTTTCCTGGGTAATACAGCACCCCTGAGCATGGTGCTGGGCCAGCTCTGTGCCACAGCAACCTGAGGAATGAGCAGCAGTAACCAGATGGAGTTATCCTGCTGCAGGGAGGTGATCTGTATGATTCTTTCACAGAGCTCTTGTTGCATCTCCCTGACGAGGCGTAACCGTACTTTCTGTCTTCTTGCCATTTCCTATCCTGGATTGTCATTTTGACAGATTACCAAAGTCCAAACCATGAGATTACCCATTGTGCAGGAAAGAGTGAAATTCATCAGGAATGAGCCCGTGTCATCATGGCTGATGAAAGTAGCTGAAGTGGGAGAGTAATTACAGACCCCTTGATACAGAGTCGCAGTGGTTATTAGGCATGGCTGTAAGGAGAAGTGACGCCTTGGATTTATCTCCATGCTAATCATGTTCTTCAGAGAAAAATCAACAGCTGTTCTTCCATGGCAGTTGAATGGCAAGTGAAAGGTGCCTCCAGCTAGGTTGCAGGGGGAAAATGTGTCAAAGTATAACCTGTCAGAGCATTCACAGGGGAGTGTTTTGAATGAGTGAAGATCATTCACCTGAATTCCCAACTCTAAAACATGGCTTATAGCTTGGAGCAACTGGGTCCAGCTGTGTTCTAGGCACATAGAAAATGGTGGAGTGACACAGCATGATCATATCTCACTGTGACAGGGTGTCCTCTGTCTTACCTGCTCCTGATGTGCTGCTGTGTACTTGGCTGTTCAGCTGTGCAGGCTGGAAAGTTCTGCTTTGAAGAGGAAGAAACTTTCTGTTTCTTTACCTTGAAAACAGGCAAATGTGGGTCACAAAAGTGCCCCATATGTTAATGGAGGTGAAATATGGCTAAGTGTGTGTGTAGAGAAGAAGCTTTTTGGTAAAACTGGGGAGGAAAGAAGACTTAAGAGTATAAGTGTAGTTTCTCCTCTGTCTTCTCACCCTACCATCAAAAGGTCTAAAATAAAACAAGAAATCAGATGCTGTGTGTGATCAAGCTTTGCTCCAACAACAAATGCTTTTTTTGTGTGTGTAGGTGTTGGAGACCTGTGTGAAGAACTGTGGCCATCGCTTTCATGTCTTAGTGGCAAACCGTGACTTCATCGACGGTGTTCTGGTGAAAATCATCTCTCCCAAGAACAACCCCCCCACTATTGTACAGGATAAAGTGCTAGCACTGATTCAGGTACCCAGCTTGTCTCTGCTTCCATATGTTGCTGCCTGAAATAAGGACTGTCTGCTTCAGTGCTATGCATCGCTAAACATGCTGTCATCGTTAAAAATGTGCCGAGGTTTTTATATATAAAATCAAACAATATATCCAGATTGGCAGGGAAGAGCAGACATGCACACGCACAGATATTTTATCCAGGGAGAACTGTCTGGATTCTAGTTAAGAGGGGTGCCAGTGTACACTAAACCAGGAGGATTTAATAAAAGGTAAATGGATGGCTTTGCAATTTAGCACTCACGTCTAGAAGCTGGAGACTTGCAATGGGCTTGTCATGTGAGGCCAGGAGATTTCAGAGGCTCGTGCTTTTGGTGTCAGCTGCAGAACACTTGCCTTTCTGTGTCTGTTTCCCTGACCATAAAATGGAGCTGTTTCCCTCCATTAGAAAGCATTCAGCATTCCTTTCAAAGATGGTTATAGAAGAGTAAATGACCATATAGGAGTTAAAATGTTTTTGGTGTCTTTTCTCTGGTTATTGTGCAGTAAAAGCGTGCTGTCAGATCCTTGCCTGCAGTGGGGGAAGTTCAGACATGGGCCTGTCTGCCACTTCTCCTTCTGTGCAGCACAACAATAAACAGCCGTGTTAATTCCACAAACCATTAGCCACACATGAGGAAACATTGGTGCCTGCCTGGAGGAAATCTGACAATTATAGGAAGCTTTATCACTAAGCTTCCACAGGCTACTGCGTACACCAGAGACTAAAAGACACTGCGTATTTAAAATGATATAAACCTGCTGCAGTGTTCCTTGTGGGAAGGTATTTACAAATGCACAGCATCATTTGCCAGATATACTTCTGATTTTTATGGCCAAGTATGCAGTTGGATTTCTGCTGCTTTATTTGTTATTAGGATACAGGGATAGGGCATCGTTAGAGCATGACAATGTAAATAAGTGATTTTCAAACATAAAATAGGCAGGGTGGTGGAATTAGGTGGGCAGTGCATAGGGGTCTATAGGGTCCCTTTATTTCTGGTCTCTGATTTTAATGCTTTTTTTTTAAAATAGCACAAAATTAATGAAATTATTAAAAGCAATTCTTGTGCATCTGACCGAGCCCTTTGGTGTCATGTGGTGACCAGGAGATGAGGTAAAATGCTGTCCCATAAAGAGAAACTGGGTGTGTTTCCCTGTTGTTTTTGCTGGGTCCTGGATTTAAATGGATTCCCAGTCGTCAATGCAGCTAAGAAGGGTGTGTTTGTAACATAATCAGAAAGCCACAGTCATTGCCTCAGTGTATTAAACAGAGCTTTATCTGGGAAGACTTAGTGCAGTAGAGCTAAAAGCCTCACTCTGGGTACTAAATGCCTTTTGATATAAAAAGCCTGAAAATTATGAAGGTTGCCTGTGGGTGGGTTCTGTTAGTGTCTCTTTAGCTGGAGGTGGTAGGGGACTTTGTTTTCCAGATTGCTTGACAAGTTGGGAAGAGTGATTGCAGTAGCTCATTCCAGGTGCCCTGTGGACACCCCTACCAAAATACCCTGGGGGTTGTGGCCACTTCACTCAGCTTAGACTTTGCTCTGTAGAGCCCCCTGGGGCTGGAGTTAACCCCTTTCTGGGGGCGTTGATCTCTCAACTCTGCTCCTCTAACATTGCATTTATCCCTTTCTGTATCCCTTTTACCGTTTGATATCAGGGAATTAATAAAAACAGAAATGAGAGGATTTATAGCCCAGATTTTGAAGCATGAAGAAGAGCTGTACAAACAGCGTGTGTTTTCAGCCACACAGCTCTGGTATTCCCAGGCCTTTCCATAATAAGGGTAGATAAAGCTGCTATCCAGTTTATCTGGAGACTTGACTGTTTTGAATCACAGAATCAGCTAGGTTGGAAAAGACCTCAGAGATCATCGAGTCCAACCTGTAAGAGATGTTGAGCATCTTGTGTGTCACTTTCTCAACCTACTTCCCAGTGTACAAGAAGTGTCCTTCTTTACCCTTCTAAAAGGCCTTGGAAATATTCCTTGTTGCTGTGCCCCTCTTAGGAGCTTGCCTACCACCTCAGAGCTCATGCCACTTACTGCAAAGTAGCTGAGAACCCTCATCAGAGGTGAAGCATGGGAAGACTTTTAGTGGCATGGCAAATTCTTTTGAGGGTACATGTGGTAAAAGGTGTCCCGCACTGGCAAGGCTGTCTTGGGGTGGTCCCTCATTTAATAGCTGGATTTACAGTGGTATTTAATTAACCTGCTTGGGCACACTGAGAATATCAGTGCTATTTATACAGCAGCATCCTGAGGTATCTACCTTTGATAGCCTGGCCTAGAGTCTTAGAAGATCTGAATTCAGTCTCACCTCTGTCCTGTGCTTGTTTGGACAATGGGCAGGTCTCCTAAGCTCTAGTGTAGCTCCTTATCTGTAAATCAGAGCTGATGTTACTGTTGCCTAGTTGGATTGTAAGCTGTCTAGTACAGGGATTGTCTTCAATGTGTGTAGACAGCACTTAGGACAATAGTGCCCCATCCTGCTTGTGACCTCTGAGAGACACTAATGCAGATAATGCTCCCAGCTCAGGTGAAGAAGAATACAAATAGAAGTGTCTCCTTTCTCCAGGGCAGAGAGTTGCAGCAGAGAGAATACATTAAAAAGGTGGAGTGCAGATGAAGTGAGTTCATTTTGCAAAATCTACAGGGAACCAGTGAAAGAGGGGATGCATTAGGACATCCTCCTGCACAAACAAGGCACATTAAAAGTTGGGGGCAGCAGTGCAGCATATCTTGGCCTCTAAGTTTCTTTTGAATAATGATTATTAAATAGAACATCCCTTGCCTAACATTTTTCACCCTTGCTTGCAAATATAGTTGAAGTGGGGAACACCATTATGTAGAAGCATCATTGAGATGACTTGTGATGCAAATTGAAAACGCAGTGAAAGTGTAAAGGTAGAGTTACTCGTGCTGTCAAAACCTCCTTTAGAACTGGGGATGGTTTGGAAGGTCAGTTCCAAGGAAACAATGGCTGTGTGAAGTCAGAGCTGTTTTCTCTGGCTCAGGCAGGGCTGTCTGGACTTGCACTGCATCAGAACAGTTGATGCAGTTAATTTACCCTTAACAAAGCTGAGGAGCAAACACAGGATTTCAGCTTGCACCTGATAATGGGTTGTCTCCTTGACGTGGAGTGTAGGAAATGCTCTTTATTAGAATTGAACAGAATAGGAATGCAAGTTAAATATTAATATTATTTCTTAACTTGCTTTGCTCTCTTTGATTTCTCTCCTCTCAAATATCAAAAGTGATTAAAACAGCTTTTAAAGTAAAAATAGTCAAAGAACTAGTGGAAAAGTGATGACTAAATGAATTAAGTTCAAAACCCACACACCCGTCTCGCAGTAGTTCTGGATCCAGCACGCTGATACTCTGCCTCACATATTGTGGGGGTTTGCGGAATGCTTCATTTTTTAATGGAGTCATAATATTTCAGTTTTTCCTTCATCTAAATTTTTAATATTTGGCTGATTTCCACCACAAGAGAAAGGGGATTGAGGCTTTCAGGATACTGTGCTCCCAGCAGCTCCGTGAGTGCAGGAGCCTGGCTGGCCAAGGGAAGCACTTAGTACTCCCACTGAAGGGAAAGCTCAAATGCGAATTGAAGTCTTTTTAGACACCAGAGAATTCATGCAGGAGAGATATTAAGAGTGCTCTGGCTGTGGGAAATTCTCTCTTTTAAGCTTGTTCTTTGTGCCCCTCCGGGGTGTCTGAGTGTTGGATATGCTCTGTAGGAACCCGGGCGCCGTTAGTTCTGCTGCTCAGGGACTGCCTGTTTCACAGTACAAGAACCTCAGAAACTACCTATTTTTATTTAAGTTTGGTCCAAATAAAACACTGAAGACAACTTGACAGCTGTGTTTTTCCTTTGGCTGCAAATGAGGGTGTTTCACAAAGTGAATGGTGGTTACTTAAGATTATTGTACAACTTTATGAATTTTCTTTAGATCCATTGACTGTTCCTGGTGGGTCATTGGCTATAGAATATGCTAGAAAAGATCAGCATCAATCACTGCTGAGTACAGGAGATTGGAAGAGGCTTTAATTTCATTCACAGATTTTGATGATGTCAGGGGCTACGCAGAGCTCCTGTGCACTGGGTTCCTGTCTGTTTTATACATGAATAAAATCTATATGTGACTGTCTTAATAATATTTGCAGGACCTTTTAGACCAGGTCTGATGCTTACAGCTTCCCTTTGAAGCTGAAACACATGAAAGCTTTTATAGTCAGTATCTGAGGTCAGGGTGGAGCTGGAGCTTTGGAAGGTTTATGGATAATCCCTCGTGTTTTCCAGGCTTGGGCTGATGCCTTTCGAAGTAGCCCTGATTTAACTGGAGTAGTGCATATTTATGAAGAACTCAAGAGGAAAGGCATCGAGTTCCCCATGGCAGATCTTGATGCTCTGTCTCCAATACACACACCACAGAGGGTAAGCTGCAGAGTTGCAATTCCGGGGGTATTTTCCCAGGATGTCTAAATAGCTGGATAACTCCTCGTCTTTCCCCTCCTGTTTCTCTGAATTTGGCTCATTTCCTTACTCTTGGAAGGACATTTTAATAGTGAAAGGGCATGTAGGAGAACCATAATACAGACTGATAAGCTCATGATATCTCCTGAGTCAATCATCAATCTGAGAAGAGGAAAAGAGTTTGTAACATATCACAAAACCACCAGACAAATGCAACTGTTTTGTTCAAAGAGAGCCCAGCAGGATATATAACTAAGATTTACTTCTTTTGCTCAAAAGTCTGGTGGTTTCTATTGGTGATACCCCTGAGCTCTGAGACAGGTCTGCCTGTCTTTTAGAGGTGCCCAAAGTCTGAATCTCTTACTGATCCCATGGTAACATGAGGTTTTACACCCCTATAAGGTTAACTCTGGAAAGTTGACCGAATTGCTGCTAAAAAGTAACTTAATGATCACAGGTGTTCTGATTATTCACTTTGAAAACTAAAGTTAATGAATCTTTGAAGCAGTAAATGCAAGTGATCAAGGACTGAGAGATTATAATTCTTGTGTCAAGTTTAATTAAATTCAGTATCTTTGGACCACATCACTTTTTGTGTAAGCCTGCAACTTAATTCCTTGTTTAAAATCATTTATAATTAGTTCTCTTTGGCTCTTGTTTTTATTTTGCTCCTCACTTTGCTTGTAAAGGTAAATGAACTCAAATGCAAGTGGGTTGGGTCAAGGGATATGGGTGTGGAAGACTGTTGGAACTGCCTGTTTATGGGCTGTCCTGCCAGTCTGTTCCTGGAGCTGCACTGACCTTTCTCACAAGCTGCAATTATGTTCTATATTTGAGCTTGTTTGGCCTGAGGTTGCTGATGAAGCAAGTGCTGTCCCAATTCAGCTTTTGAACTCGTGTCTTTCTGATGTGGCAGAGTGTTCCCGAAGTTGATCCTGCAGCAAATATGCACAACTCACAGTCTCAGCAAAGGATGAGCAGCAGCTCTTACTCTTCGTCCTCTCCAACAGCGTATTCTGCCCCTCAGGCCCCAGCCTTGAATGTGACTGGTCCCATCACTGCTAACTCTGAACAGGTATTGGCATGATGATTCTTTTGAGTGAGACTCTTGTCAGCAAATCAAATTAGAAACCAGTTTGCAGAGGAACTTTCATTTTAACTCTTTGGACTTTGTCTCCTAGGTCTGGCTCTACTTAGTAATCTTTCCTCCTCTTATGGTGTAAAATCTGGGCTTTGGATGTGTCTGTATGGCCTGGTAATGGCAGCACAAACTGCTGGACCAGTCCACTCAGCAGCAATTTAGAAGTTATTGCCATTAGGCCCTCTTCTTTAAAGGCACAGAATGTCTTGCAGGTGCAGGAAGTCAAGCCCTTATAAACACCCTTATGCAGCATTTTCTTTTCTTCAAAGATCCTCCTTAAAATGTGTACAGCTTTCCCCACACCAGAGTGAGGCACGCAAGGTGTACACAGCCAAGATCTGGTTTTAGGTGCTGTTTTAATTTGCTTCCCTTCCATACAGGCGCAGCACATTTGGGTTAGTGATAAAAGTTCTTTTTCTGATCCTTTTCTAAAATTCTCTCCTGGGTAAACATTTTATCTTTCCTTTTTGTTTTTTCCTGCTAGCATGTCTAGAGCATCAGATACCAAGTCAGACAGGACGAGAGATATCTCAAAGTCAGTTCTGGAAAATGAACTGCTTAAACCAAAAGATTATGCAGTGTTTTGTTGTCTGTTTGCCCCAATTTAGATTGCCCGGCTGCGCAGTGAGCTGGATATTGTTCGTGGGAACACAAAAGTGATGTCTGAAATGCTGACAGAAATGGTACCTGGACAGGAGGATTCCTCAGACCTTGAGTTACTCCAGGTAACAGTTTCCTCACAAATTTTATTCTGATCCTTTGGGGGTGTGGTTTTGGTTGTATCTCACTTCATAGTCCTGGTTGGATTGGTTTACATAATGCATGTGGGCTGTTCATAAACCTAGCAGATCTCATCACTTGATGTTCTTCATTTGTTAAAGCTTCCAGTGACAAGGATTTCCTAAATTCCCTTAAAACTTTTTCTTTCCTCTTTGTGTAGCCAGAAATTTTTCCCGTTGTTGAATATCAGGTTTCCTTCACCACAAGGCAGCTTCGAATTGCCACAGGCTCTATAAAGCCCTGAGCATCTCTGTTTCTTTTACACCCTCCATCATCATTTTCACAGTGTCAAGACACTCTCAGTCACTGTGCAGTATTTCCAGCTGGACTAAATAATGCCAAGGGTCTTTGGATTCTCTGCCTCTTGAAATCTTATCTATGAGCTGTCTTTCCAGGAGCTGTGTTCTCCTGGAGGTTGTGTCTTAAAGCAGGTGCTCAGGTGAAGTTTCATGGTGTCCAGAGGGCTGGACTGGGTAATCAGAAGGGATTTCTTCGCTGGAAAATCTCAATCCAGTGCAGCATTTAGCATTTCAAGAGGGAAAGCAATATAAACTGAGCTCATGTCTTGGGCTTCACACCTGTGTCCCAAGGCCAGTGGTTGCGGGGTGGCCTTTTGGCTGAGGAAGGTCACACAGTCCCACATGCAGCATAGACGAGGAGCACTGAGATCTGACATTCCAGCTGCTGCCCTGAACGTGGTATTTGCCTTTCCAGAGCTTCAGAAATAGCCTTCTGTTCTGATCCTCCAGCAGGGAGGATGGGCTCCCACAGCAATCCATTCAGGGAAAGGCAGGGAACTGCTCTCTGTGATACATCAGGGTTTGAAATCCATCCAGGAACTGGTCTCTCCCATGCAGTGGCATTGTGTGTTTGTCTCAGAGCCATCATGGCAGCTGATGAGAGGCTTTGCAATAAAGAGCCTTTCAGTTCCTGCCCGTTTGGGTCGAACTGCTCAAAACAAAAGGAGCTTCCAGGAAACCATGACAGGCCAAAACAGCATCGAGCAGTTTGCTTACATTCAGAAACAACCACCAACATCATGACAGCATAACCTTCCAGCACAGCTTTAAGGTGAAAGAATTTGATCATAAAATGGTGTGACAGCGATGATTCTTTATCCCAACTGGTTCCCTTCTTTGACTGATGCAGCCTCAATCTGAATCACAGAGCTGGGGAGAACCTGGTTTTGATCACAAAGGATGGTTAGTCTTTTGAGAGCTGTGAGCTGGGTGCTGCATGCAAGGACTCCTTGCTTTGAGGTTTATATAGCCCTCCTCCTTAAATAATTCCTGACATTTTCTCCAACAATCAAATGTAAACAGCCTGCTAGAGAGCCAGCTCTGAGCAGAATAGATAGGTACTGTCAGCCCTCTCGGAAAGGCAGCAAACAAACCTCTGAAATGTCACAATCTGCTTCGAAAGTGATGGGATCAAAACTGACACTGGAGAACACATTCCTCAAGCTGTTAAGGCAGCTGGATTGCACTAGGTGAAATTTATCCAGAGCTTAGGATGTCAGACCATGCAAGGAAAACAAACACATTTTTGCTTTCATCCCGAAGGTTGTGTACCAACAAGTCATCCTTGTTTAGTGCTGAATTTTTGCTGTGAAGTGGAGCTGGGAGGGGTGGAAGATGACAGAGGGACATGCTTTAGCTGGAATGTCAGTGCTCATTGAAGTAAAACCGTGGGCCTGATCAGAGGCACGCTGCCATATGTCACATTTCTTCTTGCAGTTCTCCTCAGCAGACCAGTCTGACCTTTGGTCTTGAGGCCTTTCAGGAGTACAGAATTCTGCTAAGTAATTGGCGATGGAAGAGATGTCCTGGAAGCTTGAGAACTCCTTGTCTAGGCAAACTCAAATCTAGATTTTTTGATGAGAGACTTCTAAAATAAGTGCCCTCACTCTGTATTCTTTAAAATGTTCTTCTGAAACTCCTCACTGCCTTTGTGCAGTCTCTTGCCTGTGCACTTGCTCAGTGGAAGGAAATGTTTCTCTGTGTGGTTCAAGTACTGAAGGGTGTGTGAAACACTCAACTTTTTATGCTCCTGGTTCTTGTTTTGTCTTGACCCTCATGTTCCCTGTAGTTGTGGAGTTCTCTGTCCTCAACACTTCTCTTTCTAGCACCACTTACTACCTGTGGTAGGCCTGATGCACCTTTTCTCCCCACTTTTTCCACCATGCACACAATTTCATTTTTAAGGATGATATTTCCAAATAAAGAGATTGAATTTTCCTTGAAAGCTCTCTTCTGGAAAGCTATTGTATTAACATGTTTTATTCTTAAGCAGGTGACTATAACACAGATATTTATTTTCTGAAGTGCTCAGAGTTAAAGAAGAGCCAGGAAGTTGAATTGTAAATAGGCTCTCAAGGTTTTACACCAGCATCTCTTGAAGGGCGTTTGATTAGATGTGCTTTTGGGTGACATTTAATCATGCAAAGATAAACTTGTCTTAGTGTTTCTCAGCTGGGGGATATGTTTGGCTGTGAGAAGAGCTCAACTAAATCTACTTATTGCTTGTTGCTTATCAGACTGTGTGTGCACAATGCATTCCTCCTAGGAACTGAACCGAACCTGCAGAGCCATGCAGCAGAGAATTGTGGAGCTTATCTCACGAGTGTCCAATGAAGAAGTCACAGAGGAGCTGCTGCACGTGAATGATGATTTAAATAATGTCTTCCTGCGATACGAAAGGTGGGGCACCTTTCCCATCAACTATTTACATTCATCCTGGGTTTTCACTTAAATAAAAACAGGTCAGTTGGCAAGATAGGGCCAGCTAGGCCAATGGTCCAGCATAGCATGGAGAAGCATTTACAAAGTCTTTCTGTGGTCTTTTATGTTAACATTCCTATTTCAGCTGATTCCTTTAATAGTATTATTTGGAGGTTTTTTTGGTCTTGCCTTTAAATTTTTGTGGGACACATCCATAAAATGCAAGGCAACCTTGGGCAAAACTCTCTGAACTAGCAGAGATTTGAGCCTGCAAGTCCCTGTTGTGCAGGGCTATACAGATGTGGGGACTTGGGGCCAAAAATAGCACAGCCACAGTCTGTAGTTCCCCTTGCCAGCTTGGGCTCTGCACAAATGCCTGTGCTGCCTCCTGGCTTAGGAAGGCTCCTGTGAGCTCTCTCTGTCCTCTGATCTTTCCATTTTCAGAGCTGGTGCAAGGGGAGCTGGCTGAGGTGGGCGGGAGCGTCATGCATGTAAGGGTTTTGGTTTTAAGTAACACTTAAAATCTTGGGGGGGATTAAAAAAAAAGCCTGCCTTGTGTAGAGCTGATGTGTTGAAGAGCTGGTCTGTGGGAATCATCCCCAGGGACAGGACTTGGGGCACAGGACTTTCGACATGTCAGACAAAGGCACTGTCAGGCACATCTGCTGCAGGAGCTGACACGTGATGCAGCAGTCTTGGGAAAGTTTAATCTTGCCCTTAGTGACAGGCCTGGGGAGCGAGGCACTAAAGAGTACCCTTTGTTCCTTGCTCTTAGCACGGGGCTTTGTTTCTCAAGCCTTTAAAAATAAATTAGGCTCTAGATCTGTGAATTTGTGCTGTCACGGCAAAGGCTGGAAACACGACTCAGTGGCCTCGATTTTGCCTTTGATTTTGTCGTTCAGAGGAGATCGGGGCAAACTTTGAAACAAACGCCGGCTTTTTGTGTGAGATGGTGTGTGTTTCATGCACGAGCAGGATTGCACAAGTGGGAGAGTGTCACTGTCACTAAGGCTTGGTCTGGTCACCCTTTACAGTTTCTCTGTTTTCCTCCATCTGCGACTTTGCTGAGTGGGGCTGATGTGTTTGTAGCCATTATTCAGGAAGGGGGAGCTGAGTGATGTTTGCAAGCTGCTTGTGGTGGAAAAACTGCACTGGGCTGAGTGTTCAATAAATCCCAGTTCCTCCCCTGCTGTTCCAAAAGCTCCACATCCATCATGCTGATTTCTAGCACTGACCAAGCTCTGCCAGTGACTCAAGCAGGAGCTCTGGCCTTCTCTGGGAAGCCTTGGGATGTAAATGAACAGAAGCCTTTTGGTGAGAAATGAGGTGGGAGGTGTCTTAGGTTTCCAGCAAAGGGAGTTGGATTTCCAGTAATAGCAAACACCCACGGTTTCCTAAAATTGAAATTTGGGCCAGAATTTGGTTTTGCTGCATTTTCCTCTCTTAGATTAAGAAAACATTTCAGTTTGCTTGAGATTCCCTCTTGTATTTTGTCCATCTGGAAGAAAACCCAGAGGGTTATATGCATATTATGGGTTTTTTACTGAAAAGAGAAGTTACATCTGAAGCTACTTTTGAAGGAGGAAAAATTCAAACCTCCAAGAAATCATGGCTTTTCCTGCTAAGGAAGGAGATTGGACTGGCTTCAGTCAGGCCGTGGGAGCAGGTGGTTCCCCTGCTGTTTTGAGTTCATAGAATCTCAGAATGATTTAGGTTGGAATGGTCCTTAAAGCTCCTCTCCTTCCACCCCCTTGCCATGTGCAGGGACACCTTCCATTAGACCAGATTGCTCAGACCTCCATCCAGCCTGGCCTTGAAACTTTCATGAAAGCCTGGCTTATGTTTGTGGCCTCAGAAGCACAAGCAGCCTGGCTTCTTCCCCTAAGAAGTAAGAGGGTTTTATCCAACAACATTACTTTTCCTCTTGCAAAGCACTAACCTATTTGAACATAATCTGTGACCCCCTTTGAGTTTACCCAGAAAGTTCTAAGCAAGGAATCTGCTGGTCATTGTCCCTCTTGCCACATGAGCCTGGGTCGGGCTGTGCCACACACATATGGCTCCTAATTTACATTCTTACAGCAAGAGGGAGCTGGTAAGTGGGAGAGAGATGTGCTGGTGCTCAGCTTAGGGAGCTGTGAGCACCAATCCTGCTGCAGTTCCTCCTGTCCCTTAGCTAACACAACAGTCTGTCACACAGCACTTAATGATTGAGACTCCCCCAAAACCAGAAGACAAATCCTATGGTGTTTTTCAGGCATATTTGTACTGCAAGATCAGATTAATCAAGTTAAAATTCACATTCGCCAAGAGTACAACTTCTCAACTATCCTCCCTTTGTCCTGGCTTGGAGTTAAAGCTTTCAGGCTTCCCCTTTGAACCAGAGAAAACTAATGTCATTGGCAAACATGTCATGGCTTGGTTATAAACTCATCTTTTCCATTGTTTTTTGGGGTTTGTTTTCAAACAGATTTGAACGATACAGATCAGGACGTTCAACACAAAATGCCAGCAACGGGGTAAGTACCTCACTGCATTTATTGTGTCACAGCTGCACTGTACTAGCTGTAGTAATACCTGTAGGATCACACCTTTTCCTTGTCCTGCCTCTGGTAACTAATG
Source organism: Campylorhamphus procurvoides (assembly GCA_013396655.1). Lineage (NCBI taxonomy): Eukaryota > Metazoa > Chordata > Aves > Passeriformes > Dendrocolaptidae > Campylorhamphus > Campylorhamphus procurvoides. Next base: position 48,849 of record WBMV01004202.1, on the reverse strand, counting down.
GTGGACACCAGGAAAAGAGTGTAAGAATGTGGCAAACCCCAAGTGACAACTTTTAGCTCAGGAAGTCACTTTAGTAAAACATCTCTGTGTTTACAGTCCTTGATGGATTTTGTTCCTCTATTAACTTTTTTTGATTGCTTTTGAGTCCGTGTGGACTTTAGGAGTTCACAACGTCCTTACAGTTTCACTGTACATTTTTACATATTTATTTTACATTTATAGATAACAAATATTTTGTTTACATTTGATCAAGTCACTTAATGATTTTTGTTTGCTCCACCTAATTCTTCTTCACTGTGTTTTGCAATACCACTGTTCAGGTTAATTTTCTTCGTGCCACTCATAATTTCAGGAACAACTCTCCTATTTAAGCAGCCCCTTTCCAAGCTGAAGAGTTCTAATTATTCTTTCATTGAAAACTCTTTTTAAGTTGTTTTATTGTTCAAGGTCTGAGTTCTAGTCTGCATTCTTATAACCATTTCCTCTATTTACTTTGCTTTACCACTTCTCCTGCAGTGTGATGCGAACTCCAGCACAGGCTCTGCATTGACACTTCAGTCACAGCAAAGAAGTTTTGTTTCTGAAAACAGTTTATACCTCATGTGGGAGCAAAGTCAGTTTCACTTAGATCTGATACTGATTTGATGTTAAACACGCTAGCTGAATCTGAAGAGATGTAGATGACCTCCAGGAGAGTTTTCCTGCTGTGCTGAGCAGTCAAACTGAGTTCTTTTGGTGGCTGACCCTTTTTATTCTGCACTCATCACTGTAGCATCCAAGAAACTGGTCCATTTAGCAGCATGCAAGAGAGATCTTTATAGGAATTGCCCATTATTTTATGGTGTTTAATGTTCCACTGCAATTAGAAATTTCTGGCACGTGTAACTTCTGGGGTTGTTGTGTCCCAACAGGTACTGAATGAGGTGACAGAAGATAATTTAATAGATTTGGGTCCTGGCTCTCCAGCTGTAGTGAGCCCAATGGTTGGAAACTCAGCACCTCCATCTTCACTTTCATCACAGCTTGCAGGGCTTGGTGAGTGCCTCATCTAAATCATGCTCTCCACTACCTGATTCATGTGGCCTTAGAAAGGTTTGGGTCTGTGGCTTCCAGGATTAGGAAAACATTCCCACTCCCCTGCACTGTGGCAGTCTGTAATTGGGAATCAGCCTGGCACAAAGGGAGGGAGTTATTAACTTAAGGGGACAATGAAGGAAAGGGTGAAGATTCTTGTTTATGCCAAGACTTGAACCACTGCTTTTATTTCTGCTTAGGTATAGCTAAAATATGGAATCAGTCTGGTGAAATCAGTCTGGTGAATGTTCTCAATTCCCCTTCTACAGTATTTGAAATCTTTGGGTGAAAGGTTTCATGAAACTATCAGAAGTTTCATATCAAACCAAAGGTTGCTTGACAGGATCACTGTTTTTGACTGAAGGTTCTCCACCTCTTTCATCCCTGCACCAATGCCATACTCCTTGGTTTGAAACTGTTGGCTTCACAGTCAGCAACTGAGAGAAAACGTGGAGAAAACTGCTGTCCATGCCCAAAATTTTGGACCATGTTAGTGACTAATAAATATCTTGGGGGAAGATTGGCAGCAGGTGAACATCAATCCCCAAATGCTGGCTCCTCAATAAGGAGCACTTACAGAGTGGTCCTTCCAGGATGAATAACACAATCTCTACATTTTTCTTTTAAGAAACACATGATTAGCAGCCTCCAGCCTTTTTTGGACAGCACTGTGCTCAGTACTGCAGCTGTTAACTAGGTGATGGTGTTTGCATGTGGTTTGCTGTTTCGCTGGCTCACTTGTTTTTGCCTCTGGTTGCAGACTTGGGCACAAACAGCGTCAGTGGCACCCTCAGCTCTCTCCAGCACAGTAACCCTCGTGATGACTTCGACATGTTTGCACAGACAAGAGGCAGTTCCTTGGCTGACCAGCGAAAGAAGTAAGTTGGAGTTTGTCTCTAGCACTGAGTCATGGCATTGCTGTTTTCTAAGGGCATAAATCTGGAACTTCCTGACTTCAGACTGATAGAGTAGTTTTGGTGTCTATCAGATTCAATCCCTATCCTTTTGGTCCTTATTAATATGAGCAAGTGGAAAAGTTCCTGCTTCTGGACAGAGCAGACTGACTGAATAGTGACTGTCTTAGTTAATGAGCTCAGGGGAAACTTGGAAGTGTACTTGCCTTTACTTCTGCAGATGCTTCCTCTCCTAAAGGCTTGTCATCCCACCCACCCATGCTTGAGATACAGGAGCATAAGGGTCCTTCACCTGAAGGTCATGGTGAATGAACTTTGGTGACTGAATTACTGTCATCAGGGGCTTGGAAACAGAATTATCACCCAGTTAACTCTCCTTTTGGCCCCAGTCAGGCTCTTACATGCTGTCAAGGCAGTGTAGCTTGCCAGGCTGCCATGCTACCCCTAATTTGTTTATATGCATAGGGCTTGCATCTCTAGAGCTGCAGATCTGGCACTTTCAAGGGCATTTAGCAGGTCAAATTATTTTAATGTAAAATAAATCTATGCACTTATTAAGAAATCCTTTGATCCCTGTCAAGTGAGATGCAATAAAAGACATACTCAGGTATTTTTCTTTCATATATTATTTCTTGCCTCCCTCTGATTTCAGATTTTAGAGGACATACTAGGAGTCAGAATATCGATATCTTGTCTCCAGCTAAGAAATGTTGTTAAATAGTTTATCAGAAACTTACCAGCTCTGGAAAACTTGAGCCAGAAAATGTATTAGGATCTTTTGTTTGCAGTTATCAATGTAGCCATTGGTACTGCCTCAGCTGTGGTATCAGTGCTGAGAAGATGTGCTCTAATGTAGAGGGATATGCTGCCACTGGAGATTTTGGGCTGGGAGCCCTGATGTACAGTCAGAAAGGAGATGCTTTGCAGAGAGATTTAATCGAAGTCCCTCTGTCTCTTGTGCTAAATGAAGCACAGAACTGATGTTACCACACGGCACCTAATGGAACAAGGAGCCTGTGATTTCACAAGGGAGGATTGCTCTGTCTTCCTTGAGTTGTACACCTTACAAACTGAGCAGCAGGGAGGAGGAAAGGCACGAGTGTGACTTGCTGTGGTGTGTAGGTGAGAGCTCTGGGTGCTGTGCTCACAGCTTGGGAGAAGCCAAGATGCTGGAGGAGAGAGGGCTCCTCCTGCTCAGGCAGCTCCTCCCAGGGGCTGATTTATGAGCACATGTTGGCATCTGCTGCAGCTCATGGTTCACTGCTGTGCTCTGAGAAATGATGTCTCTGTCACCTGACTGCTACGTGTCCCTCTTGCACTGCAATTGAAGAAGCTTTTAAAAGCTCTGTAAATAGTGCATTTCTTTGTCTGCTTCACTGCAGTTGCATAATTCCATCTGTCGTTGAGTCTCCCTCTGCCTCCCCCCATGCACACATCAAGGTCAGGCTTCCAAATGTCATCTCTAGGGCTTTGTTAAATGTAATCTGGAATCAGGCCTCTTTTCACAGTCCCCTGCTTGCTCTTGGACATGTTTAGAGTGTCTCATAACCTGTTTGCCTGCCTTTCATAATGCTGATCTTGTTCTCTTTACTTCGAGGTGCTTTCTGAAACTGATGGTCTTTGTGCAGAGTGTGCTGCTCTCCTTGGGATACACTTAGTACATTCCAAGTTTTGTTAAGAAAAAGAATGTACCTTCTGATTTACAGGGGAGTAAATCAGACTCTCCAGTGGCACTTCTCCTATGAGGAAAGATTGGGAGAATTGGGATTGTTCAGCCTGGAAAAGAGAAAGCATTGGGGTGATCTAATTGTGGCCTTCCAGTATGTGAAGGGAGCCTATAAGAAAGATGGAGAGAGACTATTTACACGGATCTGGAGTGAGAGGATAAGAGGGAATTGCTTCACACTGACAGAGAGTAGGTTTAGATTAGATAATAGGAAGAAATTCTTCCCTGTGATGGTGCTGAGGCCCTGGAACAGGTTGCCCAGAGAGGTTGTGGATCCCAGGAAGTGTCCAAGGCCAGGTTGGATGGGGCTTGGAGCAACCTGGGCTAGTGGAAGGTGTCCCTGCCCATGTCAGGGGGTGGAACTGGATAATCTTTAACGTCCCTCCTGACCCAAGCCTTTCTGATTCCCCATGGGTGGCTGCTGGACTTCCTTCTAGTTCTGTGGTTTGTTCCTTTCTTTCAGTGTGACGTACGAGGATCCACAGGCTGTCAAAGGACTGGCGTCTGCCCTGGATGTTCGGAAACAGAACACAGGAGGGGTAGGTCATGGCTCTGTGTTTTGTTATCCGTGTGGGATCCAAGCTGTAGGCAGCTGCTTTGACTGAGCTGCTCATTCTGTATTCCAGCAACGTGCTAGCACTGGCTATTTTGAAATTGATATCTGGGAGCAAGTACTTGCTCAGTAATGATCTCTAAAGAGCTGCTGCTTAGCACTCCAGCCTAAAAGACCTGAGAATCATAGTGGGTAAATTCTCCTGTGTCCTTGCAGCTTGTCTGGGGGGTCCAGCTCTTTGGCTGGAATCGCTGCTGAGAAGACTAACTGGGGAATGTCCTGGGAACACTGGTGTGCATTGGTTTCGTTTGGTTTTGCTTATGAAAGCTGGAAAAGTCTTAATCTACTAGATTTTGCTCCATGTGCATGGATACATGAACAAGTTACAGGGAGAGAAATTATGCAGACTGTTAATGGTTCAGGTGCCTTGCCATAATTGTCCTCTCATGCAGCCTGTTCTGTGTGCCCAGGGCAGGCTCCTGCTCCCTTGTGTGTGCAGAAGTGGCCTATGTGCTGTCACCTCACAGCACCCAGCACTAAAAACATGGTTTAGAGAGCTTGGCCACTTTTGCCTGCACCCCTCAGTGAAGGCAGAGGTGAAAGAGCTTTCAGATTGCCCCTCAAATCCTTTCTACCACCCTGCCTTTTAAAACCGCCCTGCTCTTTTGTATGCAGCTGTGTGTAAGTTTTTAGAGGACGAAGCAAGTTCAGACCCTTTCCCGGTCCAATTTTGGGCTGTGCTGACCACTAGGGAGCACGGCAGAGCCAGCATAGCATGGGAGAGCCAGTGCTCTGTGAATTGCCTCCCCATGCCTTGGCTGATCCCGCCCTGGTTCTTTCATGAGATGAAATGGGAGTGCTCCGGGCAGCTGGCATGCCTGGCAGCTTGTGCTCTGAGCCAGGGGGAATTTGTGTTGGGAGCCAGCTGGGGTCAGATCACAGCTGCCTGCCTGGGCCATCCTTCAGTGCCAGCAGGGCCTCAGCCATGATTTCTTAGGGAGCATCCCCCCGACCCCACAAATCTAATCTGCTTCTTCCTGTCCCTGCCCTCCTGCAAAAAGGGTAATTTATAACTCAGGTCAGCCCCGTGACCAGTTTCGAGCTCAGCCCCACAAAAACTCATGCCAGCAGTACTGAGGGGAAGGGGGAAGCACAGGGAGACCAGGGCAGAAGTACATTGAGGGCAGAGATGAGGGGAATTCCTGAATCCAGAGAGACATCCCAAGCCCCCAGTATGGCTGAGCTATTATTGGCAGGACCTGGGGAAGCATTTGAGATTCTGCTCTTTGTTCCTGGGTAACCAAACACGAGGAGCTTGCATTTAGCTGCTGGTCGAGGGGGCTGTATTCCCCTGGTGGCCTCGGGGTCATGTCCTTATTTATTAACACTTTTGTTCCCAGCCACTTCTGCTTGAGGCACCAGTGCAGTGTGTCAATCACACCAGCAGAGCTGCTGCTCTGCCCCAGGTGCTGTCAGTTCCAAAGCACTGTCGATCAGCTCATCTGATGGTCAAAGTTTTTTCGGGCAAATGCTTTATGGGTTGTGGAATTGGGGTCTGAGATGTTGCAGAGACTTTCAGCCTCTTTTCAAAGGTCCTGGTGACTATATCATGTAATCAGAGCAGCTTGTTTTGAAATGCAGTCACTCAGTAATTAGTAAACACTACTTTTTCTCAACCGTTGTGACGCTTGTGGGTGTCCCTTCTTGAAGGAAATAAAAATTAAACTCTCCTAAAGTTACCAGCCCCAGCATGTGTAGCAAAAAACTGGCAGTGCTTAGTAAATGAAAGACAGGCTTTAATTTGGGTAAAGCTAATTTAAGAACAGCTCTAGGGAGGAGCCAAAAGCTTTGCAACACATTCTTCACACACGCCTCGTTCCAGCACAGTTGTCCAGTGGTAGAATTCAGCACATCCGACGTTTCTAATGTAGTCATTCTCAGAATGGTCTGTAGAGAGGAGGCTGATCACGTGGCCTTAGCTGTCTTTTAATGTGATTTAGCAGCTGGAAACAAGATGAGCTAAAAATACACTGTTTTCTTAATATTGCTTTTCCATGTTGGGAATTGCTTTTGTTGCCACAGAGTTGTTGCGTGATCACAGCTGGGAGGAGAGGTGTCCAAGAAACAATTCTCTGGTGTTACACAGAAAGTGGATGAAATCGGAGTGATTTCCCCCGTTTGGTTTTTTTCCTCAGGAAATGAGACATAAAAGATTTCAGCTGATTCTCTATTACCTGTGGTAATGGGGACAGGAGGGATGTCCCATGTGTGCAGGTATCTGGGGAGATGCACATAACACACCAGTGGCTCCCTGTCGAGCTCACCCAGTTCTGGCAGGGCTGGTGGGCTGGAACTGCTGCGCTCTGACAGTCCCAGGGAAGCCCCTCCAGAGCTGGAGATGACTCTGCATCCTGCCCTGGCTCAGGGAGGAGATGCTGAAGGACAGGAAGCCATCTTAGAGTGTTTGTGGTGCTGTGCCATGCAGTCTGCAGCCTGCTCAGGGGAACTGGATGCATCAGTGCTCCTTTAACCTCTGCGCTCTTCAGAAGGGGCAGTTTGAAAGGCTGCCAGGACACTGCAGCAAACTGCCCTGATTTACCCTGCACTCAACAGCACTGCTGGAGCTGCTGTGCTGCTGGTGTGGGGCAGAGCCTGCCTGCTGAGGTCAGGGACATGAGCAGGGTGTGCTGCAACCCACAGCTTCATAAACAAGGGAAGCTCCACAGAGCGTAACACGAGAGCTTCCAGTGCACTCTGGCTGGTTTCAGTAGGTTGTACAGCCTCACTTCTTCTAAGAAGATGACAAACATCAGCCTCACTACTAGCCAATGATTGTTTTATTTTATTATTATTTTTATTTTTAATATCAGCATGGAAGTGCTAAAACATTGCGGACTGTCTGTAGGAAGTGCAGAGTTGGGGGTGAGGTCTGTCCCCCCAGAGGCAGAGCTGACAGGCAGCAGAGGGGAACACAGCTGCTGCCAGAAGCTGCTGTAGGCTGTGTGTGTGTCTGTGTCTGTGTTTGTGTGTGTGTGCATGAAGTTTTTAACTGTTATATTACTTTATCACGGGTTGTTGCTGTGGTTTCTCTCTTTATGGACCTTTCTGTTCTCAACACAGAGGAGAGGTAAAGGTGGGAACTCAGACATGGAGCCCATAGACAAGTGGCTAATTACACAAGGAATGGTGAGGACTTCACCAGTGAAGCAATTCCTACTGCCCACCCCAGTCCCTGACCTAGAATAACCATCCTCTGTTCACCTCTCGTCCTGCCCTGTTGAACCGCTTGAAATCGGACAGTACAAGGAGTTTATTTCCCACCTACATCATTACCTGGGGCAAAGGGAAAGATTTGCACCAATTTCTGGTTTATAGAGCACAACGACCTGTAAAAAAATGAATCATTTGTAGGATCCCACTTCACCTTCAGAAGAGGCCTGGGGATCCAACTGGTTCCTTCTACTGTCTTGATTTGTTTATGCAGTATCCACTTTTCGAGGGATAAACACAAGTCTCATGGTTCCTATTCATAAAGAGGACATTTGCTATTTGTCTTTAAAGCAGCCTTTTCCGGTAGTGCTTAACTTCATGGTCTGGAATAAACATAGGGAAGTTGTGGGATCATACCTAATTGAATTGAGAAATGTAGGGATAGTTCTTTATGAGAGGAAGGAGATAGGAGAACTGCCCAGATTTACCTCTTCCACCCCAGTGGCATTAGGAATCAGACTCCAAAAGGTACAATAGTGTTTCTGGCTTTAAGGATTTAATTCCTGTGTCTGGTGATGCCCATGCCTTGATAAAATCAGGCTTCTGAAGATCACTGAACCTGTGCACATTTTGACCTTGTTTGAAGTTGTCCTTCATCAGCGTGCTTGCAGAGAGTAGTTCAAAGCCTGCTTTAGTTGCAGAAGCCAGAGGTAGGGAAAAAATAGCCTCAGCTATGCCTTAAAGCCAAGTTTTAAGACCAGTTTTATACCTTTGCACGATGTAATCCATCACTTTAAGTGTTTGAGATTAGTACCAATAATGTGACCTAACTGTAGAAAATCCTCCTGAGACAGTCCTGGCTGCAGCTGAGTTCAAAAAGGTGCAGGGACAATTCCCTTTGGGCTGTGGTGTGCTGGCAGTGCAGTGTGGGGCTGGTGTCAGGAGGCCCATGGAGCAGGAATGCCTCACTCCAGGGAGAGCCCTGAGTGTCCCAGTCGAAGCTGCCCAGTGCTGAAAAGAGAAACAGCCCAGAGAGTCCAATGTTTTGAAAATTCAGAGCGTACAGTACCAGCTCTGAGAAACACTTTTCATTTATTCTTCTGGATTTAGGGCTGATCCAGATTACTTCTCAGCGCCAGTTTGGGAATTTGTCCCAAGTTTGCATGGCTGGTGCACACCCAGTGATTGGATATGTGTTGTATCTGCCTGCCTATGCAAGCACCCAAAAGCAGTTCCATGCCTGCTCACACACGTGGATAAGCCCAGTGTGGGTACCTGTTCTTGGGAGCCAAAATGTCATTTCAGTGCTTTCTGGGACCCACAGCTCACAAGATGAGAGTAAAAAGCTGTAAAATGAGCAGCAGAATCAGCTTTGTCTGTGATGCTGCTGACTGTGGCTCACAGAGATTCTCGCTGTTCGGTGGCTCTGTTGCAGCCAGGGATGTGCTGTGCCACTGTTAGATGTTCATCCATAATGAATAATCCAGTGATTGAGTTAGTTCCTCTTCTTTGCCTCTCCACTGTTTACAAGAGCGGGGAAGCATGAAATCGGCACCCCTGCTGTTCACACCACTCACACCACTGCTTTATTAAAAAAACAAACAGCATATTCCTTCATTGGCTTGTGGTTATTCAGTCTGGAAAAAGGATACTGCAGCATTCATGGAGGCATATGGATTTGGGGAGGGAAGGGGGTCTGGCTGTCCAACCAGTCGCTGCTCTTACAAGCCTGTCACCTTGTTTGTACGCTAAATACGAGAGAGAAATACCTAAAATAAAACTAAACTAATCATTAACTCTGTTTCTCTCTTAACTGGCTGTAGTTCTTAACCGTATTTATTAATACGACCTGTAGCATTTGCAATGCCAGTGGATAACTAGAATCCCAGGTATGAACTTGCTGTGCCCTCTCTGTGGTAACCTTTTGTACTTCTGAGATGAGGGGGAGACAGGGGCAAGCTGACACTGCTGTTCCCTGTGCCTGTACAACACTGGGACCACTCCAAGGGAATTCTCCACCTGCCAGAGTGGTTCTCACATCCCTCATGACCTGATGTTGTTCTGTCCAAACTGTGACACATTTCAGCTCAGGGCTGAGTCCTTCCCACTCCATTCTGTGCCTCCCAGGTCACCACACACCTTTGCAGAGGCAGTCTCTGGCTGTACTCTCCCAGGGAATTTGGCAGCATTGTTCTTATTTCAGCTTAACCTGTAGCTCAGTTCTGCTGGCGAGGTGATGCCAGCACCAAGCAGACACAAGCCACACCTTTATCCATTCCAGCTCTGCCTACTAAACTAACATAGACAAAATGACATTGGCCAGAAAATGTTTCTGGTTCAAACATGACTTAGGGATGGGAGATGAGCTGTTCCAGTGCTGGATCTGTCTGCAGTGTGAGGTCAGGGTTTTGCTATGCAGGGTCTGTATCAGCAGCTCTTAGGTCAGACTTTACCATAAAGCCACGTTTCAGTGCAGGTAGTATCAGTTCCTTTCTCATGAGATGTGTCAGATACTGAGATTTGCATGAATATATTCCTTTGTTAGAATAATCTGTCACCCCAAGTGGATTATTTGTTATGAAAGTGAGAAGCAGGTGTTGCTTAAGCCACCACGTCAGGACATTAATTGGGACAGTGGCAGGGGAGTGATGAAACTGAACCAGAATTTACCAGAAGTGATATGAACAACTCTCAGCATTGTATCCTGACCACCAGCAATGTGCCTGGCTAGAGAGGAGAGCCCTGTCTGTAGTAAAGATGTGTGAGTAAAGACTAAATGAAACCTCTGTTAATGAGTAATCAAGTGGGATCCCGCTATGTGTGCCTTCAAAAGAGAGAGAGGATCTGAGATGTGGAAATCACTTGGGTAACTGAGATTGTTGAAATACGTCACTTCGTGGAGACTGAAGTGCTTGAAGTGTGGATAAAGCAAAAAACAGACATGAGAAGATCTCATTTGTGGTAGGACCCCTCTCCCTTTTGAAGGCAAGCAGGTGTGTTCCCTTAGCTGAAGGCCACATGGGTCTCCCTACCTGTCCAGCTGTGACATTTTGGAGAGCGCTGGGCACGGATGATCCGGCACCCCACGTGAACGGGGTCTGTCACTGTGTGGACACACCTGTCAGATCCACAAGGGCTGGTTGTTGTACGGGCACAGCAGGCTCTGTTGGGGAACACGCTGCACCCGAGCTCTTGCCTTCCCCGCCTGTGCAATGCCTAAACACAGTTACAAGGGATCAAGTCGTTAATTTAATCCTTACATGTGAAGTCAAGCGCGTTCTAATATTGAGGGCAGGCTATTTCAAGATCACAACAGCTTTAAATAGATGGTAAGACTGGATAGTAAGTTGGAGTAGCCTAGTAGTGTGCTCTTAGTGCTGCCGTAGGACAGACAGACCTTTCCTGACTACTCCTAACCAACAAGGAGTAACAACTAACCAAGTACTGGTGTCAGCTTTGTTAAACATCTAGAAAGAAGTGGAATTAACTAAGCTATTACAAGGCAGTAGTCTAGCAACAATTAGCATAAACCTTGTTAAACATTTTAAGAACATTAATGAGCTCACCTAGAGACCTGAATTGTCATTTCATACCTGCTTCTTTTCCAGTGGGATCATTTTTAATAGAAATAAAATGTGATAATAATAACCTTAAACTGTCTTTTTAAGGGTAGAATATTGGATCTTATGACTTGTGAGGAAATGTATTGGCAATACTCTTTGGCTTTTGATTGCTAGTGAGAACATCAACACAATCTAACTTAGATAAGTAGGAACTTGAATTCCAGGTTCCTGTGGGTTTTGTGGGATTGAACACTCGCTTTTGTTCTCCGAGCCCTCCTTTTCCATTTCCCTTTCAGGACTGTTGGGATGATCCCATTTGCAGGATTTTCCGAAGACTAAATAAAAAAGGAATTTGAACAATCAGCCCAACTTTTAATTAAAGCCAGTTACTTAAAGCACCCAAAAATATTTCATGACTTAATTTCCATTTACTTGGAGTATAGACTTTTAAAAAAAGAAATCACAGTATCTTTATAAAAACAGCTCTTGCAGCCAGCACTGACTATCTGGGGAACTGTCTTGCCAAGTCTGAGAGCTTCACTAGACCATGGATGTTTGCATAATCAAAGTATTAACAAGACTGTATCCCATTCCAGAGCCTTTGCCATGTACTCTGTGGCTGCCACTGCTGTTTGTTCCCAGACACTGTTGTCTTTTTTTAATGTGTAAACTAGTTAATTTATTTTTACATCTCTCCTGTTGGGATTTAGGGATTAGTTAACAAAATTCCCCTCCAGATTTTTCAGTTTAGGGCTTTTGGAAGGGGAAGACTTGCCAAATACCCAAGTGACTAGCAAAAAATGAACTTCTCTGTGTGGTCGGTTTAAAATGAAATATAAATGGTACAATGTTATAGTTAAAATAATTTAAAACTTCCAGTTGCTCTTTGAGAGTTTTTCCCCCCTCTTTATTCTCAAACAAATTAAACCTGACACGTGTAACCCATGTTTTATGAGGAAAATGGGGCTCAGAGTCTGAGGGAAGTAAATGGGAAGTTTGAGCGTGGAAGGAGCAATAGATACAAACCCTCAGCTCTGCTGTGGCTGTGCTGGGAGACAGGGGAAGCTTTTTCAAAGGTCAGTGCTGAATAGCAAACAGCTGACACGCTCAAATGTTTATCTTACAGCTTTGTTTCTCTGCAAGAAGTGTTCTTGCACTTCTCAGGGCTTTGTTTGTTTGTTATAAGTAGTCAAGCTGAAAGTAGAATTCCTTTTTTGCTTTTTTTCATTTTTTTTTTTTTTAAAAAAGGCTTACAAAACACCATAGCACAAACTCCTGTGCTGCTGAGCATTTCCTCGAGGACTCCTGCAAACTCAAGAGTCCCGTGATTCTCAGGAATCCAGGACTTGGTCAGTCATCTGTCATGTTTTCAGGATAACCAAGATTGGAGCTGCTGTTCCTTCCAGTACAGGGACCACAGGACTACCACTCTTTTTAGAACAGCTGCTCTTATTTTCCCAGAATCGTAGAATCCTGGAATGGTTTGGATTGGAAAAAAATATCATCTCATTTCAACCCCCTGCCATAGGCAGGGACGCCTCCCATTAGCCCAGGTTGCTCCAAGCCCTGTCCAACCTTGCCTTAGACACTTCCAGGGATGGGGCAGCCACAGCTTCTCTGGGAACCTGTGCCAGGGCCTCATCACCCTCCCAGGGAGGAATTTTGTCCCAACATCCCATCTAACCCTGCCCTTTTGTCAGTGGACAAGCCATTCCCCCTTGTCCTGTCCCTCCAGGCCCTTGTTCAAAGTCCCAATCCAGCTCTCCTGGAGATGCTTTAGGGCACTGTTTCCATGAATGTTATTCACAGGAAAGCAAAAATAGCCCAGCTATTTTCTTCCTCCCTTCCATACACATTTTCTTATCCCTAAAGAAATGTAAGCACCTTTCTGAGCTGCAAACCAGCCAACAGCTCTGAAGGCTGCACCTTCCACAGCGTTACCTACTGCATGCAGGTTAAGCAGCACAGGAGGGAGACAGCAGTGCAACCTCTGCAGTGGGTTTTAGGTTCCTCTTGGCTGAATAAATTAATTCCTTTATATCTCTGAAGCCAGTATTTTATTAAGCTGTTAAACTAACAAAACAATTCTACAAGATTCAACTTGTCCTTGAGAAGGAGGGTGTTGGAAGATGCTTATAGAGCCCTTCTCTTGTGAGTGGCCATCTGGGCCAGCTCACAGCAGCTCCAGCACACTGCAACACATGATCCAGCAAATTAGGAAGGGGCATTTATCCTAAAACTGGCCCATTCCACAGGAAACTGAAGGAACATATTTTCTGTTTGGGATTTTCATATATTGGCTGAAAGGAAAATGACACCTCTGACCTTTCTTGGATCTGTCACGTGCACTTTGTCCAGAAACCTGCTGAGTTGGGGCCCAGACAACTTCCCAGTGCCTGTCTTGGTGGGAGATGCTTTGGACTGAGCCCAGGATTTCCAGTGCTTTGACACAACTAACCCACCTTAGCAGACCTCACCTCAAGCAAAGGCTTAATTGACCTCAGTACAAAGGACCATATGATTCCACGAAAGAGTTCCAGAGGAGCTTTGCTAAACAGCCTCAGCCTGTGCTGCCACCTCTGTGATCCAGTGTCTGTCTTCCTCTGCTAGAACTGCCTGGGAAAACTACATCTCCAAACAAATTTATCTGTAGAGCCTTTTTCAGCTCTTGTACAGAATCATTAAGGTTGGAAAAAACCTCCAAGATCATCAAGTCCATCCATTAAACCCAGCACTGGCAAGGCCACCACTAATCCACATCCCAAGCACAACACCTAGGTGTTTTTCGGTCCCTCCCAGGGAGGGTGATTCCTGTGAGGGGTTTCAGGCAGAGCTGTGGAGAACCCCTGACACCTTTTCTGCCTAGGAAATCTCCTCCAGCAGCACCAGGTCTCCTGCCTGCCAGCCCCAGGGCTTAGCTGCTGTCCTCTGGCCTGGACCCTGCGTGTCTGACATTGTTTTCCAAGTATTTTCCAGGTTGCCCTTACGAGATCTATTGTGGTGTTTTCCTGTTTACCTCGGCAGGCCTCTGTTGTATTTAAGCAGTGTTACTAAGTCAGGAAATTCTACACCTAATAGCCAGTTATTTCCCTTCACTGACCCAGTTGTCTCTAGTGCTGTGTGAAATCGCTGCACTTCAGCTGCCCCTGCCCTGCCTGTCGCAATCACACTATTGCCTGGGTGTTAAACTATCCCTGGAGACCTACAGGCAAGCTTTGGAGAACCCTGCTCAGCCCTGGAGCTGAGGGCAGTGTGTGCTGTGCTCTCCTCTGCCCCATCCTCCTCCTCACCCTCACCTTAGACACTCTGCCCATTGCACTGGCACACTTTGGGTTCTCCAGCTCCACTGCCGAGGGTCACCCTTGGCAGAGGTGTCGGAACAGGCAGCTGGGACAGGTTTGCTTTAAACCTTTGTGTCAAGGCTTGCCAGGCTCGGTGGTGTGATGGGAGGAGGACCTGGGAGAAGGCATGACTGTGCCCTGGGCTCTGACTCTTCCACCTGCAGGAAAACCAGATTGTTTTCTTAGGAGTGTTGCCTGAAGACTTTGAGCCCCTCTTTTTGCTAACTCTTCACTGTGGCTAATACTCATTTTAAAAGAAAAATTCAAGGTGTTAAAATGTAACATTTCAAAACCTAACTGATATCCAGTATTCTACCCTTAAAAGCTTTTCACGATCAAGATTAGAATCATCAGTCCTTCTTGATGGTTTTAATATGTGGTCGAGAAGTTACCCGTCTTACGCTGGCATCGTCACGTCATTCCCCATAATCTTTCTCTTGTTTTTTTTAGCCTTGTTGTTCATAATTTCCTTTCCAAGTTGTTTCTTTATTTGAAATGCCATTTATATTTTGTTGCCTTCTTTTTTTTTTTCCAGCACATCTTACATCTTTGTTTTTGTTTTGTTTTTAATCTTATTTCTGGCGTTTTCCATCGCTCTGTGGCCATGATTGTGGATGTGTTTTGGTTTTTGCCTGCCTTGCTGTTCTCTCGCTGCACTCCCTAGATCCCTGTTGCACAGTCCTCTGTCATGGATGACATTGAGGAGTGGCTCAGTACCGACTTGGTGAGACTCTTTATATTTTCATTTTTCACTTGTATGGGTAACTTTCAATGCATTGCTGAGTTCCTGGTACCTCTTGTAGCAGGAAACAGTGAAAATTCTCAACCAGAGAGCCTGGTCCCCTTTGAAAGGAATATATAAGCAGGAAGAGACAGGGTCCTGTTCAGCAACTCAATCAAAACACTCTTTTTCTGAACTGTTTTATTTTCCCTTCTCCAAGTGACCATCACAGAATAACATGTGTTCCAGAAATCATGAGATTCTGGTCCCCAAATAGGGAAGCATTAAATATGGGTTGAAGTTTTCTCCAACAGGCTTAAAGCCCATGTTAAAGCTGAATTATTTAGGCAGGATCTAAGTTCATGCTTATGTTGAGGCATGCTTTTAAGAGATGCTGGATCAGGGCTTAGATTCCTTTCAAATCAAGATATCTTTGTTAAACTGGCAGGCAATCTTGACATGTTTCATAATAGTAATAATAAAAATTTATAACAGTCTCTCTTCAATGTTTATAACTTTCAGTTTCTCCTAAATGATTATTGTCTCGTAATTATTAAACAAACAAACAAAAAGCAGAACTAAACTTAGCTTTTCCTTTGCTCTGGAGTTTCTTTTGCTGTCCCAACAGACACTTCATTTAATCAGGGTACAACTAGTACACATTTATTTTTTAATGTAAGCATCTGACTCAAATTAACCAAGTGCATTTTGGGGGTGGGTGGTGGGTTGCGTTCATTGTGTTCTTTTAAACATGTTTTTAGTGAACTGAACTTGTGGTCCCCATATCCCCAAGGATCATCTCCTTCCATTCTTCCAGCTTTAGACAGAAAACTCCCTAGTCCTTGGGGTGTCTCTCAGCCCCTTGTGTTGCCTGTTCAGCTGGGAGCTGTGGCGTTCAGGCTCCTGGCTCTGGCAGCAGAGCTGCTGGCAGGCTCTGGCACGTCAGCCCTCCCCTCCGGCACTGGCAGAGCTGGATGGACTGGAAGGGAGGAGATTCTCCAGCTCTCCAAAGGTGCCTGAAGTGCTTAGACAGTTTCTGGGTTCAGTGTTTGAGTTTGGCTGTCTCCGAAATGTCACTGGGTTCCAGCTGCAGGTAGGTGTGTCAGGTCCTGGCACAGGAGTAACTTTCAAATTTAATTAGAAACTGGCATCATTTTGTTAAAGAAATACAGTAAATGTGGCATGTCCACTCTGCTTAAACTATAAACTTTTGTCTTTGGCATTTAATTTAGTGGGAGAGAAGATTTGATGAAGAGAGATGGAGGTAGCTCTGTGCATCTGTCATGCCCTGGACAGTCCTGTCTAAAAAGAGCAAAGCAGAGAAGTTTCCTGTAAATGCCTGAGCAGGCCTGGGGGTGTCCCTGGATCCCCATCCCAATCATATTGTGGGTGCAGCAGAGAGAAGCCCTCTGAGAAAATTTGGACTGGATTTTTGTTTTTCACTCTGCATCCCCCCTTCCTTTTTTAATTCATGGTCCATTTCAGTTCTCTGCTTCCCAGCTGAGGAAGTTACAGGTTAGGTTAGATAATGGTTATTTATTTCCTTACCGTTTTTGGGGTATGCTGGGGCAAACTCTGCCTGTGAAGCAGTGGCTGCTGTGTGGACCTTTGGAAACCTCAGTGCAGTAGGAAACCAGGAGATGCCCAGGCACTAAAAACCCTTGTGAGGCCAGTCAGGATGTTCCCACTCTCCTGGTAGAGCAGCCAGATACAAACAAATACTTTTCTTTTTCAAAGCACGTTCAACATCCATTTTTATCATGCTTTTAGACTGACAGGGATTCATATCCTTGGACTTTTAATTTCCTTATTGGAAATTCACATGTTGAGATGTACACAGCTGGTAGAGATGCAGTGACCCCCTGGCATTCCCAGCCTTTGATTCTCATGGACAGACACAACTGCCATCCTATCCTTCATCCAGCCCACCCTGGGTTTGTCTTTGTACAGCACGGATACAGGAAAGCTGCTATATTTTTATATGGATTCTAAAATGAACTCCCACAGGAGGAATGTTGGCCCCAAATGATATTGCAGCACGTGTCCTTTGTCAGCTAAAAGTGCATTTTATTTGAAGAGACAATGCAAACCACAGTCCTGACTTTCTTAAGGACTGTGTGACAGAAAAGATGCCATCTGGTGCAGTGTGTGCATGACTCACACAGCTCAGTTTTGGACCAGAATTACTGTCTGAAGGGGAAAAAGCACCGGACTGACATTCAGATCCAACAGGGAAAGCTTAGCCATCCACCAGCAGTCTTCAGAAACATCTCAGTGCCCGTCCTCCTGCTCTGCAGTGCAGTGAAATGTCAGTCCCCACTGGCCTCCCGAGGTGGGAGCTGTGTGATTTCCCCAGGTCGCCCTGTTCTGATGGTTAATATGTGGAAAGAAGTGGTGGGAACTGTCCAGTTGTATTAAAGGTAGAGGGGATGACAGGGAAGGGGAAGCGCTGCCTGTGTGCTCACGTGCCTTTTTGTTCCCATTGCAGAAAGGCAACGAACTGGAAGAAGGAGTGACCAGTGAAGGTAAGCAGAGATGCCTGTGGCTATGAGCCATTCTCAGGTTAGTGCTCAGATGGAATTTGCTTTGATCCCTGCTGAGATGCTGCCTTCTCCCAGCCTGATGTTCCCCAGCAAATGCTTCTGTGCTCGGAAAGGCGGGAGGAGAGCATTGCAGAGCAAAAAGGTTCATGTTTCTGCTGTGGGGAGCCCTCCTGACTCTGTTTCCTTGCCATCTTCCTTGGCTGAGCACTGTGTTTGTGCCAGCAGGAATGTGTCCCCAAGCTGCTCAGCCCTTTGGAATGATGTTTCCCTGGTTCTGTCACAGCCAGTGGCATAGTGTGGGTTTGATTCCAGCTGCTGCCTGAGCTCGGGTGTCTCCAAGGACGGCTGTCCCCTTTCCTGAGGAAGTCAGGCTGTGCCAGTATGTGTGCCTGCAAACACAGCCCGATGGGATGCCAGGAATTGGAATTTTAACCCTGGGACACCAAGTACTGGAATTTCTGCCCTTGCTAACCTCTATCCTTGGGCCCTCACAGTCCCAGGTCTTACCTCTCTTCCTTTTTTTTTTTTTTTTTTTTTTTGCATTGCAGAGTTTGACAAATTTTTAGAAGAGCGAGCCAAAGCGGCAGAGATGGTTCCCAATCTGCCATCCCCTCCCGTGGAAGCCCCCACCCCTCCGACAAATCCCTCCAGCAGGAAAAAGCAGGAGCGCTCGGAGGACGCCCTCTTTGCACTGTGAAGGCGGCTCGGAGCTGCCCTCCCACCCCTGTGCTCGGCGGGCCAGTGTCGCTGTCAGGCCACCTTGTCCTCCCACAGTCCTTGGCTAACAACGACCCCCTCCCCCTCATTTCATAGTTTGCTTCTTCTTCCCCCCCTCCCCAAACGATCCACCCCCATGAGCTGACTCTTTCTATTTAAATCCAACACTATTCCTGCCAGACCACGATTCTCCAGCACTCGCTTAATCCCCTCCTTCCTGTCCCAGCTGCACAAAACCAGCTCTTGATGCTGAAAACCCCTTCAGAATGAACTAGTACGTCACACTGGGCTGAAACAAAAGCCCAGGGGGGAGAGAGCAGCCTTGCCCTTCAATTGATGTAGGGATCATCCTCTTCTGTAGGCAGGTCCTGCCAAGTAGACGGCTCTGTCAATCAGCATGTAATTGACTGAGCTGGAATGTTCAGGAGGAGTGTGTCTTTATTTTTAGATAAAATGTTAATGTATTGGCTTTCGTGTCGGATTCGACAGCAAGGAACAACTGTTCCCCTTTCAACATGTGCTTCACAAGTTAAAATCCTTTACTCTCCCACTCACACATCTCCCGGTACCATATGGTGGTCGCTTTTCCCCACTTTCTGTGGCGTTTCATTTCTGAATCTCACAGGGTATTTTTTGCCTTGTGTTTTATCTGGGCTTGCTCTAATTTGAAGCAGTCTGTTGGCCATGTCCAGTAGCTCTGGCAGTTGATGAGGATGGAAAATGCTGGGCTAAATGGATGTTGTAATGTTGATGCAGGAAGCACCTCGTTCTTTAGGAGAGCACTCTCACACGAGGAGTTTTCCTGGTGTGTTTGCCTTTTAAAATAGCTCAGTTATTTTTTCCTTACCTTAGATTCCTTCTTGGGTGACTGTGGAGCTCTGCATTTGTTGTGAATAACATCCATGCAGATGGATGGGACTTGCTCATGGATGGGGTGTGAACTGAGGTTCCTGGATTCCCTGCCATGCCTGGTAGGATAGACATGCTGGTTCTTGGGGGTAGGGATGAGAAAAAAGGCAAGCCCCAGAGGCTTGTATGGAATGCTGAGGGAGATGGTTACCATGGAGGGATTAGCCGTGCCAGCCTGTGCTGGAGGTGAAACTCCTCTTTTCCTTCTAGTTTTGGACCTGAGAAAGTGTTGGACGACTGTGGCTGTGCTATTTATAACTTTTGGAGTGTCCTTTGATCCCTCTGCCCTTTATTAATACCCAGCTCCTACAGGGCTGCAGTCTCAGTGCAAACAAGCATATTCCCTTGCTTGCCAGAGGCATGGCTGAGAGTGCTGCTCCTCTGGAGCTGCCAGAAGGGATTCCAGCATGTGTGCCTGCCTTGCTGGGCTGACAGGCAGAGCTGGAGCAGGCAGCTCCAGCCATCACTGCATCCCCCAGCATGTTCCTTGGGAGGAAGCCAGTGGTGCAGGATGGCAGGATCAAATTGAGAGCTGAGCAGTGCATGGCAGGAGAATCTCCCATCCTGACAGAGAGGCATTTTATCAGCTGGATGCCCATGCAGGCAGGAGGCTCCAGCCCCTCTTCCTCAGAACGCTCCTTGGCTCAGGCAACCAGCCACTTCCTTTGACCTGACATGTCTGAGCTTCCTGGGATGCTGGTATGTGGAGCTCTCTTGGAAGTTGCTCTAGACCAAGGATAGAAGCTTTTATCTCAGCCCATAGTGATTTCAGCCCATACCATGTTCTCTGGGGACAGCACACTGTGGGAGGTTGTGACACACAAAACCTGTTACCAAATGGCCCAATGGCAGCACTGATGGTCAGCAAGAGCAGGCACATTAATCTTTGAAGGGAAGTGCTGGTGCAGGATTTCTAGGCTGGCTGAGGTCAGGTGTCACTCTGTGCTCTCCCTGCTCATCATCTCCTCTGTCCCACCCTGCCTGCATCCTCTTCCAGGATCCCTCCTTATGTAGCTGAGCCCAGGCCAGGCTGCCCTGCCACCCCTCTGCACTGATGTGGCACCTCATCACTGCTCTGTAGGTCACTGTTCCCTGTAGCATGGCTTACAAGCAGACAGGGAAAACCAGTGTAAGGATGGAGATAGCTTGGGGATCCCCACTTGCTGGCCCTTTCCCGAGCTGAAGCCCTTCTGTGTAGGTCTGCAGAGGGTTTCTCCCATTCCACCTTCTCCGTGGCGAATGGAACATGCCAGGACAGTCTCCCTCAGCTTCACTCTGCACTGCTGCTCTCACCCACCGCCCTCGCTCTCGACACAAGGTGAGCCCAGTGCTCAGGGATTGGCACTGCCAGCTCCTGCCTTGCTGCAACACATCAGATGTGGCCACCAGTTCCCAGAAACCTGAGGAAACTTCTGCAGCAACACTGATTTGATTTCAGACGGCGTCTGGTGATCGCCTGAGCAGTTTCGCCAGCACAGAATGAATTGTTGGTATTCCCGTCAATGCAGAAAGCTCCATGGGTATTTTAAGTGTGTATTTTCTCTTCTAAATCCTTGAAACACATTGACCCTGTAAATGGCCACATCAGGTGATTCTAAGCATGTTAATCCAGCTTCCCTGCCAAGCCAGAGGAGATAATCACATTGCTCAGGCCTGGGGACAGTCAGATGGTGCAGAGTGGCATGGATATCACTGGTGCTGTCACCGAGCCCCCACAGCATCCCATTGCTGTGGGACTGCTGGCCCTCTGTCCCCCACCCCTACACCAAAAGGTGCTGGGGGCAGCGTGCTGATAACTAACACCTCTTTCTGTCACACGAAACCAGTCCCGGGACCTCCAGGGTGTTGCTTTAGGGAGAATCAGGTCCCTTTCTGGAAGATTCTGTAAAGCTGTCAGTAACTGCTCCTTCCAGCTGGGAGGAAAAGAGATGGAATGAGAAGGGGTGGGGTTGGGGAAGGTACAGAGCATGTGTTTGCTCAGCTTGAGGGGCTCTTTTGGTGTGTGCAGCCTCAGGCACTCCATGGTCCCTGCTGATGCTCCTTGTTATCCACTGGGAAGCCAGGATACTGCTGGCAGGGGCTGGCAGGTGCCGTCAGCACAAGAGATGGCTCTTCTGGAAGTAGGGCAGCTCCCAGGAGATGCCTTCCTTGGGAGGAGACGTGCTTTAGGAAGGACCCTGGATGACCCTGGAGCCCAGAGCCACCAGACCTGGCTCTCAGGGCTGGAAGCACCCACAGGAACAGAGCGTGTGGCAGAACGGATGGTTTAGCCCAAACCTTTAACAAATCCAAGAGCTACGCTAGAGCTTCCCAAATGTCCTGTATCAGGATCTCTCATCTTCCCTGTCCTCTTGTGGTCTGCAGAAAACTGGAGTGGTGGGAACTACTCGAGAGAAAGGGAAGGGGTTTTTCACTTCAGGAGACCAACCTCTCAGTTTATTCTTCCTTCGCTTTCACTTCAAGTGCTTCCTCTGTGCAGGTGGGCAGAGGACTCGTGTGGCTCCAACACTTGCAAGAACAGGGATGGAGCTACAGCCTGATCCACTTTCCATAAGAAATAACTTCCCAGTGCTTTCTAGGCATATTAGGAATCACAGCTTGACACTCAATGACACTAAATTATTCTCGGGGTCCTTTGTAAGTTCTAATCACACCCTATTTGAGGTTGAAATATTTATTTTGTCAATATATTTTCTTTCCAGTGTGTTTTTAACCTCTTCTGTTAACCCTTCATGTGCTGAGATGTAAGAAATGGTTTCTATTTAAATATATTCTCTGGGGTTTTTTTATTTTAATTGTTCTGTGTAGATTTCAGCTGCATCTTCGGCAGGTGTAATAGATAACAATGTGCTGTACAGACATTTAGGGTGTTTAGGATGTAGGTAAGGCTCATAGGAGAACTGCTCATAAAAACGTAGCATGGTGTCTCTTAAAGGGAACAGCATAAATGCAGAGACTGGTCCATACTGGGACCGTCACGTAGCCTCCAACATACCTTTTCCCTTCCAACTATCACAGCCTCTGTCTCTGGGATGTGCTGGTCAGACCAGCTCTGCCATGCCCAGGGCTGGTTTTGCACCTCCAGGCTGAAGGATTTACAGTGAGGATTTTTGTTTGTTTGACTTTGGCTTTTTTTATGGGATACCCTGGCTGTTTCCACTTTGAAATGGAGGACTCGGAGCCGGCTGTGGTGGCGAGATGTTTCCCTCCAGTGGTGGAAGAACAGATCCGGGCCATGGTTTCAGGCCCAGGGCAGGATTGATGGTCCCTCTGTGAGCTGCCACAGGAGTCCTGGCTGTTCCTGCTCCTCTCTTCCCTGCTCTCCTGCTGTCACCCACGGGGACAGGACGTGCAGCCCAGGGGAGCAAACACAGCTGTATTTCCAACACTGTTTCATCCAATGAGTTGTCGAGTCTCTCCCAACTGCTGGGAGTCCTGGAGTGGGAACTGCTTGTGCTATCTCCACTCCCGTCCATCCCCGTCCGGCTCCGTCATTGTTTACCTCCTAAAGGTTAACCACAAGGCTTGTGGAGCCTCCCCTGGAAAAAAACAGCTCAGGACAGTTATTTTTATGGAAATAATGAAGCAGTGAGTGGATTTAGGGCCATCTCAGAGGTAACCCTTCCACTGCTGGGGGCTCCCACCAGCCGAGGAGACGAGGCAGGAGTCTCCTTGCCAGGTGTCCACACAGCACCTTCCACCCGTCCCTCCCAAACCTCACAGCTTTGGGAGTGGGCCGTGCCTGTCTGCTCCAGCCCCAGGCTCCCCACACCTCCTCCTCACCTGGAGGGAGGGGAGGCTGTGCATCCCCCAGAGCCCACCGGCCTCGAGCAGTGCTGGTTCTCCTTAGCCCACGGCAAACCCACTCCAAACTTCCCACCCTGCTCCGTGTTTTTATGAGTACGAGCTCCTCATTCCATACATGTTCCTATGAGCTGTCATTAACCCTACAAACGTAACCTGTGTAATAGCTTCTCTGTATATTACAGCTGTAGGCTTTCCAGATAAAAGTGGATAATATTTATTTACTGAAGATACTGGATATTTTTTTGTTTGGGAATGGGGTAGGGGGAGAAAGGGGACATAACTGTTTAAAGAGATCGACTATGTAAAGAGAAACAAAATACACAAAAAGCAGAGAAACCCAACACTAAAACATTGCTGTATTCATGTAGAAAGTGTTTCCGTTAAGGACGAGACAACTGTATTAATCTGCCATTGTTTAACTTGCTCCAGAAATCATCTCCTTGGTTCCTGCATGTGAGATATTCCAATAAATACACTATTAGTGTGAGCTGGGGGTGTTATTTCTGTCTCAGCTGGGGACTTGCCCACACACGTGGCTCTTGGGTGCCCAGCAGATGTCAAAACTGGGAGTTGTCAGTCTCCTCCAGGTGCCAGAACCCAGGTATTCCCACTGGGAGAAGGGTTGTCCCCAGAAGATGCTCTTTGTGGGTCATGCTGTGCTCCTTGCTGTGTCACCACTGCTGGTAAATTCATTCCCCACTAAATTTTGGCGCATCTTTTGCAGGTGGCAAGGGACAGTCACATGGGTGACAACCTGGGTGCGTGGTGGGACACTGGCCCACCTTCCAGTGTTTGCCCTGTGGTCCTTGGAGGATAACTGTGGATCACCAGCCTTGGTGACCTGAAAAGGAACGGGTCAGGAGCTGTTGGGCCCTGCATGTGGGCGATGTTCCCAGCCCATCCAAGGGCCACTTTCCTGATTCATCATCCAGGAATTCGTTCCAACATCCCCATTATGATGATGGTTTTGATGGGCAGAAGATAAGGAAAAACATCAGCTTAGGAACCCTGGAGAAGTGACATTGGCCCAAACCAAACCAATTTGTCAGAATGGTGCCCTCCATCCTGCCTGGGAACATCCAAGCTGATGCTTTACAGCTGCAGAAGGGGCTGTGGAACAGTTGGAAAGATGGATTTCCTTTGCCAGTAGCTTCGTATTAGCATCAAACCAGCCCTGCCCCAGCATGTTTACCCCGCACTGATCATGTGCCTGGTTTTCTTTTGGATACGTTCAGGGAGGTTCCTGGCCTGGATCTGTTGGGAAAGGTGTGGAGCTGCTGCTGCCCTGAGAGGGCAGAAATTGCACAAAAAGCACCAGGTCAAAAATGTCCAGTGCTGTGCAGGGAGGGCTGTGGGATGGGGGGCTGTGGGAGGGGGGCTGCACCTTCTGGGGACCTGCATCACACCATCCTCTGCAGCCCCACAGTTACATGCATGAGGCAAAGATCCCTCTAACCCCAAATTCTGCCTCCCAACAGGGTCCAAAGTGGATGCAAAGGGAAGGGTGTAAGAGCAGGAGAAGCATGTGGGGACTTCCTTTTCCCATGTGTGCTCCCGCAGCCACTGGTCATGAAGTCCCCAAACCGAGCACAGATCCCCAGGTTTGTGAACCTTAGTGGGCTTCTCATCCCCAGATCTGCTCCTGCAAAGACTCTGCAAGCTCCCAGTGTGGGCCTTCACCAGCAGAGAGCATTGAGCAGTGTGTCACTGCTTTTGGGCATTGGGCAGCAGGTTTGGATCCCAGTTCAAATGGGAAATGACCACACGTGCGTTTGCCTTTTCCCATTTCACCTGCGGGTAAATAAACCTGGAGCGGGGGCTGCACTGGAGTGACACCAATTCTGGCTGCGTTTTCCCAAGCCATGGCTTGGGAAAGGGCAGTTGACACAGCAGAGTTCCAGGTAGTGAAGGAGAGAAGAGCCTCTGAATCTGTTTGCAACACCAATTAATGATTAACGCCACGCTCTGCCATAACAAAACCACCCCGGGATGCCACAGGCTGGGAGCGTGTCCTGCTGCCTCCAGCGCAGGTCTGAGAGGTGGGAAACACCCTGGGGCTCCCTCTGAGCGAGCCCACCCGGCTGAGCGAGGGGGCAGCAGGATGTGGGATGCTCCACGCGGGATGCTGGGGCTGCCACATTCGGGTCGCTGTCGCTGTCGCTGCCACCGGTGGGGCTCGGGGTGATGCCCCACGGCACTGCTGCGATCTGTGGAGCCGCAGGAGCCTGCCCGGCCGGCTCGATGGCCAGAGCCCAACCACCCCGGTCTGTTTCCCATCTCGTCCCTGCGGTTTCCTGCGCTCGGGAAAACGTCTCGGTGACTCCGGAGCGACCACGTGGCCCGCCATCCATCCCCGCAGGACCGGCATGATGTAATCGCGGGCCCTGAGCCGTGATGTAGAATCACTCCACTCCGGGCTGCGGCGCTTATTGGCTGCGTGGCCCTGGTCCTACGGGCGGGGTTTTCCCTACCCCGCAACCCAGCGCACCCGCCCCGCGTGTCATTCATCCATCCATCCATCCATCACCCCCAAACCCGGCCGAGCCGCTGCATCCCTTCCCGGCGCACGGAGGATGCTGCTGCTCTTTGCGGTGGTCCCCCTTGGAACAGGGGGGTATCACCTGTGGATCCCCTCGGGGTCGGGGTCGGGGAAGGGAGCCTGGCAAAATCCTGGGTTCACACGCAGCTTTATGCAAAAAAAATCAAGCCGTGTTTGTTGCGTGTGATTTCCCTCCCTGTGTTTATGTGTGGGACTTTCCCCCTCCATATCCCACGGGGAAGGCAGTGCCCCAGATCTGGTGTGGGTTATTAAAGGTCTGTGACCCCCCATGCTCACACGAACCTCCTCTAAATCCACGGCACATCCGTCTCCCCAGCCCTGGAATCCTGCCTTCTCCTCCTGCAGCACAGGGACCGCCGCAAGGGAAGGGGACCCCCACGCCCCACAGAGCCCGGCTTCTCCCTGGTGACCCCAATAAAAACGGGGGGGACGCACATGGCCCCCTGCACACCCCACGGCAGGTCGTGGGTCTCCGAGGGCTTTTCCACAGCAGTGTTTGCCGTGGGTGAGGGATGCCCGAGGGGCTGCTGGTGCCCTGAGTGCGGGTGACACTGCCCCAGCTGCCAGTGGAAGAGGGAGCCAGAACTCCCTGGGCTCGGCCCCAGCTCGGGCACGGGTCAATGTCCCCGGAATGAGGAGGCTGGGCTGGAGGTGAGGGTGCAGAGGGGACATGCAGGGCTGTGCGCCCCCAGCTCTGCCACCACCACGCATACAGGTGCCCTGTGCCACCCAGGGGATCCCCCATATCGCAGAGGGGTGCCCGCTGAGCTGCCACCCAGGGGATCCCCCATATCGCAGAGGGGTGCCCGCTGAGCTGCCACGTGGGAGCCAGTGGGGCTGGGGGGAGCGTTTTGAGGTGCAGCCAGGTTTAATGAATTCCCAGGTAACCTCAGATGGTGCTTGGTGGCACGGAAGAGCAGAGGGCAAACTTTCAGAGCTGATGTTGCAGCGCGTTTTCCTTTCCTAAATGAATCCTGGCAGCAGGAGAAACCACGGAGCACTGCAGGACACAGGGCATGGCATTGCCATGGTGTGAGACCCACCACCCATGGGCAGCCACGGTGCTGATCCCGATGGCACCAGCGTTTGTCCTGGATCCCACAACTGATGGCACCCGGGAGGAGGAGTGGCTCACCTGACGCTCACAGGTGTGTCCCTAACCAGGGGCATGGGGTCTTCTCCCCCCCTGGGCCATGCCATGGTCGGGCAGTGGAGCTGGGACATGCTCCAGACCCTGGAGCTGGGATGAGGAAGGCAGATGCCCAGAGCCTGAGGGCCACAGGACCTTTGAGAGGTGATGTGATTGCCCTGGCTCCCCCAGCACGTGGACTCCACGAGGTGCTGAGGCTGCTGCAGCCATGGCCACCACCTCTTGCCCGTGCCAGCCCTCCTGCCTGCTCTGTGTGCCCCATCTGGGACTGAGGGGAGTTTAATGCCCCGCTCAGGTGTTTAGAAGCCAGCCCAGGGATTTAGTGCCTGTTCCCAGGGCTCGGTGACGTCCCACGGGGTCGGTGACTTTTCCAGGGCTCAGTGTCTCTTCCCAGGGCTCGGTGCCCATTCCCAGGGGTCGGTGACTTTCCCAGGGCTCCGTGCCCAGACCCAGGGGTCGGTGACATCCCCAGGTGTTGGTGACATCCCCAGGTGACTCTGCCCTGCTCAGGGGCTGCAGCCTGCCCTGCTCCGGTGCTGGTGCACCACTTCCCTGCCCGATGTCCCCGAGGGTCCCTGCCCGGTGTCCCGGGGTCCCCGCTCGGTGTCCCGGGGTCCCTGCCCTGTGTTCCCGAAGGTCCCTGCCCTGTGTCCCCGAGGGTCCCTGCTCGGTGTCCCCGAAAGTCCCTGCCCTGTGTCCCCGAGAGTCCCTGCCCGGTGTCCCCGAGGGTCCCTGCCCGATGTCCCCGA
>WBMV01004202.1:0-10350 GCA_013396655.1 Campylorhamphus procurvoides | reverse complement strand
GTGCAGGGCAGCAAAACAGGTGGGCACGGGGTGGGAGAAGGGGTGGGGGAACACCCCACTGCTCACCTGCAGCACCCCAGTAGCTTTAGGTGGTGGGATATGGGGTGGGACATGGGATGAGACATTCTATTCCACGCCCAGCACCTTGGGTTAGGGACACTCCACTCCTCATCTGTAGCATCCCCCGCCAGCCTTAGGTGGTGGGATATGGGATGAGACATTCTATTCCATGCTCAGAGGACCCCCGCACCTTGGGTTAGGGACACCCCACTGCTCACCTGCAGCACTCCCCAGCAGCTTTAGGTGGTGGGATATGGGGTGGAGCAGAGGGTTGGACAGCCCCTTCCTCACCTACAGCACCCCAACACCACGGGTGATGGGACATGGGGTGGGACACCCCACTAGCAGCACCCCAGAAGATGGGACACTTGGGCTGCCAGCGCATCCTTTGGTGGTGTCACCTGCTCCAGGGTGGGCGAATAACCCCATCCTCGTGCTGGAGCCCCCAAGGTCGACTGAGTGGCTTCCATCCCTCTTGGTGCTGACCCCTCTCTGTCCCCCCGCAGCCGGGGAGCCGGAGAGCCACTCCACGCCCCGGGAACACGCCGAGGCGCTGCTGCTGGCATGCTGTTACCTCCCGCCCAGCTTCCTGGCGGGCCCTGGGCAGCGCATGGGGATGCTGGCCGAGGCTGCCCGCACGCTGGAGAAGCTGGGAGACCGCCGGACGCTGCACGACTGCCAGCAGATGATCATCAAGCTGGGCAGCGGCACCACCGTCTCGTCGGGATAGGTGGGGAGGGGGCTGCCAGCTCCCCCCCGCCACNGGAGGGGTGGGTGGGGAGGGGCAGGGTGATACCTGGGGTGGGGTGGGGGTGTCCCAAGGTGGGGCAGCCACGCGTGGGGTACCCCGGGTGGGCTGCCCGCCCCATGGCCGCGCCTGTGTCCCCAGCCCGCGTGGGGGACGAGGCGTGGGGACCTCTAGTGACACTGTCACATTATTGCAGGGCACGGGACGCTCGGCAGCTGCCCCCGATGTCACCTGTGCCCCCTTCCCCGTGCCACCTGTACCCCTCTGTGTCACCTGTACCCCTCAGTGCGCAGGGTGGGGCCCCTCCTGGGGTCCCTGCCCGGTCCCCCATGGATCCCACTGCTGCAGCTTCCCTTGTTTCTGGGGCTTTCCCTCACTGTGGGGGGGTAGTTTTGGCCCCATGGCAGTGGCAAAGTGCCCTCTCCCCAACCATGCCCATGGTAGCCAAGAGGGGACCTCCACTGCCCACCGTATCCTCCACCTCCAGCATTGACCAGTCCCCCTTTAGGAGCTGCCACCACCCCTGAGCATGCACAGGCATTTGCAGAAGGGATGGCAGGGTGGCACGGGGCTCCTGGGGGGCTGGTGGGTGCCCCCGTGCCCTTGCTTTGCCCCTCTTGTACATAGACCCTTCCCCTCTCGAATCCCCCCGCCCCCCTTTTCCGTTTTTAAACGGTATTTTCATAGTTGGAGAGTTTTGTACAGACAATTAAAGCTGATTATTTATACTGGTGTGTGCTGGATTGGGGGCTACTGACACTAAAATGAGGGAGCAAGTGACTTCCTACAGCTGGGAATGCCTTACTCCCACAGGGCTGATGGGATGGGGGGGACAAGCGTGGCAGGGATGAGGACACTGGGTGTGAAGGGACCCCAAAATCCCCTCCTTAACCCATGATGTCCTGGGGGGTGCTGGCCCCCCCATCTCCACACCTCGTCCTCACCAGTGAGACCCTCGGGGATGAAGGACCAGCCAGGGGCTGGCACAGCCTGGGGGGGACCCCAGCAGCCCCCCAGAGATAAAGAGAGGCCACGAGCAGGGCGCCACGTACTTCCAAAACAATCGTTGTATCTTTATTGACGCTCTGAATGCAATGACCTGTTTTTTACTCTTAAGGAAAATAAACATCTTTTAGAAACAGCTTGTTACACACAATCTTCAGTGTGAAGCAATATACTAATAAGAACACTAGTCTTAACATTTACAGTCTTCATATATATTATATATATGTATATGTATACATATATATACACTATATAATGAGGCAATATATAATACACACGGTTTACCATTTTACAGTCATATGTACAAGATGTCACTAAAAATAGCCAGATTTCAGGCAACACTGCCAAGGACACTGGGCTTTTTAATTTTTTTTATCTTTAAATTAATTATTTTTATTATTTCTCCCTTTTTTTTTTTATTTTTCTCACCTCCTTTTTTGTGTTTTTCGCTCCTGTGTCCGAGGCAGCTGCTGAAACGACAGACATTGTGTGGCCAGCAAACCTTGGGGTGAGAGATGAGTGGGATGGAGGGAACACGAGAGGTGGTGGGGACACGGGGCGCTGGCTCTGCAGGGGACACAGGTGGGGCCAGCATTGTGCTCCCCTTTGTGGGATGCTCTGGAGGAAGGGGGTGGCTGGTGGCTGTTTTTAGGCTGGGACTGCGGGCTGGTTTGCCCTGGGTTGGTTATTTGCTACCTGTGTCGGTGTGCGGGTGACACGAGGTTGGGGCGTGCAGCCTGGGGACATGGGCAGGGGGTCACCCCAGCACTTGGCAGCCCCCCAGATCCACCAAGGCAGCCAGGAAAGGAAGCAAAAGCCGAGGGAACTGAGCAAACCCAGGGCATGAGGGGTGAGGAAAATGCCTCCTCCTCCAATTCAGAACCCAGAGCTATGGGGTTTGCACCAACTTCTGGGGTTCAGCACCCGGAGTTCTGGGGTTCAACACCCAGAGCCATGGGGTTTGTGCCTGAAGTCACGGGGTTCAGCTGAAGCACAGGGAGCAAAGCCTCCTGCAAGAGGAGCCGCAGAGGGGGTGCTGGCAAGGCCAAGCAGAGGCAGGAGGGTGGGCTTTGGGGGTCCTCACAAACAGGACGAGGTGTCCCCAGCCCAGCAGTGCCAGCGCTCTGTGGAGTGGGAGGGTGGTGGGTGCAATGAGTCAGGGTTTTGGGGTTCAGGAGCAGGGCTGGGCCAGCTCAGTGGATGCCCACCAGCCTGGCCAAGCACCCCCGGCTCCCCTGGCACCCTGGGTGTGGGTGGGAGCAAACAGGAGATGGGAGAACGAAACGGAAAAAGCAGAGTGGTGTTTCAAACAGCAGGCCGTTGTTTGTCTTTTTTTTTCTCATTTTTCTCTTTTTTCTACTTTTTTTGGTCTTTTTTTTGTCCTTTTTTTTTTAATCCTTTTCTCCGCTGAACTATATACAAACACCGTGAGGTTTGCTGAAGGCAACATCTCAGATCAGATCAGTGTGATATGGAGAGCCGGGACCCACGGGGGGGTCCGGCGGCCCCACAGTAAGACAACATCGCCGGGACCCCCCCCTTGTACACGGACCACCCCCCGCCCCCCTGTGCAGCCGTCGCGGGTGGGGGATCCCGATCCGTCCCCCTTGGATCCAGACCGGGTTTTACCGGGGCCCGGCGTGGGGGAAAACCCGGCGCTGGCTCCGCCCGCCCGGAGCGGGCTCGGGGGGTCCCGGGGGTTCACGGGCAGCCGGGGGGTCCCCGGTACGGCCCGGCCCGGCCCCGCTGCGCTCCGGGCGCTGCCTCCTCCGCCGGTCCCTCGCTGGCGGTGGGGCGGGTGCCCGTGGGCGCTACACAGGCTGCCTCTGCAGGAAGAAGGGGGGGTGTCAGCCCGGGGGTCCCGTTGGAGGCAGGGGGATGTCCCTGGGTTGTCCCCATCGGCCCCCCCCAATAACCGGGCAGCCATCCGGGACATGGTGCACAGAGCAGGGGTTCAACCATCACCCACCACCTCAGGTGCTCAGAGAGCGGGGATAAGATCCCCATCAGAGCCCGGCTGGGGGTCCCAGACCTGGCACCCACTCACTGGCCCCCCTGGTATCCCCAGGGATGCGATGCCCTAGAGGTTTGACCCCAGGAATTTGGGGTCTGAAGGGAGATCCTTCTGCCCCAGGGCACTGCAGGGCACTGTGGGGTGCAGGGAGGGGCTCTGGGCTTACCTTATGTTTGGGACATCTCAGAGAGAAGCTCTCCTCGGTTAATAAGCAGCCTGTGAGGAGAGGAGAAGGACGTGTCAGGAGAGACCTCACACTAAGAGACAGCTGTCCCTGGGCAGGGGGGATGCAGTGGCCCCCCTGGTCCATGGCCACCCACCACCTCCTGGACCAGCCATAGTGTTTGTATGAAAAACTCAGCTGAGGCCAGATAAACACACACCACTGCTGCTGGCATGGTGGGCATCACCATCCCAGCAGGTGAGGAGCCAAAGGCTCACCCTGACCTTGGAGCAACAGGCCCCATGTCCAGCAGGGTCAGAAAGTGCACAGGGACCCCACACCCCTGTCCCCACAGTCGGGCTCACCTGTGTCGACGGCACACACGTAGTGATAGGTGTGGGGACACCCCTTCTGGCAGCAGCCCACAGTGGCTCCCGCTTGCTGGCAGCTCGAGCACTTCTGTAAAGGCACCCAGGAATTCGGAGCAGGGAAGCAGAGATGTGGAGAGACAGAGAAACCCCGTCAGAGCCCAGCAGAGGAGCAGAGAACCCCGATGGCCCCAGCAGTGAGGGCAACGCAGGTGTCCCTGCTCTGCTCCAGCCCCTTGCTGCCTGTCCCAGGTAATATCCCTCCTCCTGTGCCAGCACACCATGGACCACAGTGTGCCTCTCACCTGCCTGTCTGCAGCCATGCACAAGGTTTTTACCTGCTGCACCCCTCCCATGGATGGCACTGAGCCTGCAACCATGCTCCATGGGCTGGGAGGTATGGAGACGGGATGTGACCTGGACTGTGCCATGGCTTGGTGGCAGAGGTGTTGGGGGACCATGTTGGACCCCAGCTCCCGCCCCGTGCCCAGCCCGTACTTCAGGGATGGGAGCACCTGGCCCTGTGGCGAGGGCTGCAGCCTCCAGACAGCCATGCCATGAGCATTCAGGCTTAGGAATACAGCCAGTCCCAAACCTGGCACTGGAAGACTTGCTGGAGACCTTCTGGAGGGGCTGTTCCCTCCCTCTCCTCAGCATGAAAACCCTGTGTCACAGACTCCCAGAACGGTTTGGAAGGGACCTTAACACTCATCTAGTTCCAACTCCTTGCCATAGGCAGGGACACCTTCCACTATCCCAGGTTGCTCCAAGCCCTGTCCAAGCCAACCTTGAACACTTCCAGGGATGGGGCAGCCACAGCTTTTCACTGCCCTTTGGTGGTGCCCATTGGTGACCTCCCTATTTTGCTCCAGTGGGTCCAGGAGAGAAGCAGGGCAGGGCTGTCCCCTCCCTCCAGCTCCCCTTCCCCTGCTGCCCATCACCGTGGCACCAGGCCATGTTGAACCTGTTTTCACCTCTCATTACTGCTGCATCTGTCCCACCCCGAGCCACGCCATGAGATGCATGGCTGGGCCAGGGGATGTGACAGTCCCAGGGCGGCCCAGCCGCCCTCCCAAAACATAACACCATAAATACATTCCTGTGCCTAAAAGAGGGGTTTTAGGTGCTATCAGAGACGCGGCAGCACAAATCTCACAAGAACCCAGTGGGGCTCATGGCACTGAGCACCTGCCCCGCTTTTCCAGGGCAGAACTATCAATTTTCATCCCGACCGGAGGCGCAGCCATGGGAATGGCATTGGCTGAAGGAGGTGAGCGGGAGGTGCCACCTCAGGATGTGGCACTGGGCGTGCGGCCGAGCTCTTACCAGGTCGGCAGCCGCCTTGACAGCCTCCTGTAGCCCGTAGAGCTTCCCCGCCACCAGGAAAACCCCAGCGGTCCATACGGCACAGGCCTCGTGCAGCCAGTGCTCCTGCGTGTCGCCCGCCGGCTCCTGCGGTGGGGACTCGGCCTTGTGACATTCGTGCCGCCGGGGCTTTTCAGCCGCCTCCTCGCCCTCTGTCCTCTCGTCACAGCAGTAGCAGCTCTGCAGCCTGCGGAACATGCCCCGCGGGCTGGAGCGCAGGGTGCTCTGCTTGGCCGCCTCGGCAGCCCCCTCCGGCCGCGCCGCCTTCCCACCAGCACTGCAGCCGCCCTCCGTCCCACGGGCCACCCGCTCGGCCACGGCGGCCACGGCGGTGTCCTCGCCTGGCCCCTCCACCCGTGCCTTCTCCTTCAGCCGTGACTTCTTCTTGGGCAGGCAGTCCTCGGGGTAGTAGGGCCCGCAGAGGTCCCCCAGGTCCTTGTAGTTGGCGGGGTTGCGGCAGAGGCAGCAGACGAGGCACGCGGCACTCAGCGCCTTCGACACCACCGGGCCCATGTGCATGGTGGAGGAGGCGGGCAGGGCCGCACGTGGCCGTGGCGCCGGCCCGGCCGGTCCCCGCTGCAGCCGCGCCTCGTCGCCGGGCGAGTTGACGACGGTGCAGGTGGTGGAGAACTCCCCGCGCCGCTCCACGTGGACGTAGGGAGCGAAGGGGGGTGCCCGGCTGTCGGCCCGCAGCCTCTTGCAGGAGATGTACTTCAGCCGGATCTCGGGCTCGGCCGGGTGCACCAGTGGGGCCTGCTGGGCCTGCCGCCGCCGCTTCCCACGGCTCTTGCACCGCGCCGGCACCGCCTTGGCCTTGCCGTGGCCCAGGCGCTTCCGCTGCCGCTTGGAGTAGCCATTGTAGTTGGAGTGGTTGGCCCGTGGCTTCGGCCCCCGCGCCGGCCCGGCAGCAGAGCGTCCCTCAGGGGCACCATCGCCACCCCCCACCTCCTTCTCCTCAGTCTTTGGTTTCTTCTCCCGTGGTGCCTCCTCGGCCCCTCCTGGGCCGGCCACTCGCTCCCGGGGCAGCGGCGGCGGGGCAGGGCCCAGGGGTGCCTTGGCCATGCCCAGCGCTGCCGCTTTGCCCTTGCGGTTCCTTTTCTTGGGCAGGAGCCCCAGGTTCTTGGCTGCCACGCTGGGGCTGGGCTGGGCCCCCGGTGTCGGCCCGCAGGCCTCGCCCTGGCAGCCCTCAGGAGGGACCTTCTTCCCGCCGCCCGGCTTGCCCTTCGGCACTCGGCCAGGGGGGTTCCGGCACAGCGGCTCGGCCGCCGGCAGGACAGGCACCTTCTGTGCCGCCACCGGCTTGTGCAGCCGCGTGTCACCCACTGTCCCCACGGCCACCCCACTGTGCTTCACCACCCGCTCCCGCTCGGCCCCAGCCGGGCTCAGGGACGAGCCGTACGCAGCCACCGTGGCCGCCGGCTTGCACGTGAACTTCTTCAGGTTGGGCGAGGTGATCTTCTGGACAATGGCCTCCAGCTTGAGGCCACGGCCCTTGCGGGGAGGCAGCACTTTGGTCTTGGTGGCCTCCTGGAAGGCCGCCCGGGAGGTGATCTTGATGCAGACATCAGGGGCCTCCTTTGGCAGTGGGGGCTTCGGGACGGCTTCACCAGAGCTCTTGGCCGGCAGCTTGGCTTTCACCTTCTTGGCGACTGGCATTTTCTTGAAGAGGCTGGGGGGGCCCTCTGGCTTCTCCTCCTTCATGCTGCCGCTGTTGCTCCGCAGGACGAGGTTCCTCTTCTTGGTGGGGATGGGGGAGATGAAGGTGGACTTCCTCTTTAGTGAGTGCAGGGGCCGCTCTGACATCTTACCCCCCACGCCCGGCCCCGCTTTGGGCAGCTTCATCCGGGCACCCACCTTGCCCTCCTTGTGGGGGCTGCCCGGTGTTGCCAGCTTGAAGGTGGGTGGGAGATGGTTGTTGGAAATGAGTTTTTTGGGCACCTTGCAGTTCTTCAGCCGGACGTCGGCCGCCCGCTTGCCACGCTGCCGCTTGGTGTAGAAAACCTCCTGTGTCTTCGTCCGGGAGCGCAGGATCATCGACCGCTGGTCCCTCTCACCCACCTCCACCGCATCTCCCTCCAGCGGTGTCGGCCCTGCCACCTCCTCTGCCACCACCAAGCCGGGCACCAGCAGGGTGGCATCGCCGGTGTTCTGGACCACCCTGGGGGCCGGCCGGCTGTTGCGTTTCCTGGCTTTGAAAGCCACCCGCTGCTTCACGCCACAGCCGGGCTTCTT
This sequence comes from Campylorhamphus procurvoides, assembly GCA_013396655.1. NCBI lineage: Eukaryota > Metazoa > Chordata > Aves > Passeriformes > Dendrocolaptidae > Campylorhamphus > Campylorhamphus procurvoides. The sequence continues at coordinate 2,395 of WBMV01004202.1, read as the reverse complement.
CCCCAGCTTATCCTGGTGCGTGGGGGCCTTCAGCCCCTCCAGTGGGGCTGGGGCACGGGGCTCAGCGAGGGCAGTGAAGGAGCGGGTGCACATGCGTGCTGGGAGACCCTCAGCTGGAAACCGGGGTGTTTGGCTCTGGGTGCTCTTGCTTGGTACCTCTGTCTGTCCGTCTGGCCCCAGGCAGGCACCGGCCACACCGCCGGCCACTGGCAGCTCATCAAATGGGGTCAGCACAGCGCTGCCAGGGCCATCCCCTTCTGGCAGCCGGCAGTGCACCCTCTTGTTGCGGAGGCTCTTGCCCCGTGAGACAGGCTCCATCTTCCCCAGAACGTTTTCGGGGGTGAGTTGCTGCTTCACCGTGACCGATGAGGCGGATTCAGCATCAGCAGCCTCCATATGGGATGCTTCCCCTCCGCCACTCTCCTCCTCGGACTGGATGTGGGGCAGGGAGGACTTGAACCAGCTCTTCACCTTGGTCTCTGTGCCCACAGCAGGGCCCAGCAGGATGACAGACTGTCCGGAGAGGCGCGGGGTGGGAGCTGAGCCTTCCTTCTCCACCGTGCTGACTGTCTCCTCGGCAGACACGGGCACCTCGCTGGAGGACAGCACGGCTGGCAGCTCCGGGGGCTTGGGCGGCGACGCGTCGTACGTCACCGACTTCTGCTCCGAGCCAGCCAGCTCGCAGAGCGAGGAATACTCCTCTGCCTCCAGGTCTGACTCCTTCAGATCCGGCGAGGAAATGATGGGAATCTCGCTGAAGTCCCCGGCTGAGCAGCAGTGCCGCGTGTCCTGCAGCCACCTCTCGCTGTCTGCCTTTGTCGCTTCATCGTAGGTCAGCGTCTCCTCCTCCTCCTCCATCGCCTGCTGCCCGAAGTCCTGGGCCGGCTCACTCTTGGCTGGCTGCTCTCCATCACACAGATCCAAGCCGCAGGCGTTTTTTTTCTCCTTGCAGGAGCTCACCAATTTGCTGGGGAATAAGCCCTTGGGGAGGTCAGTGGTCTGGAGCTCCTTCCACCTCAGGCACGCCTCACCCAGGCTCTCCTCTGGCCACTCGAAGTGCTCCATGGCATTCTCAGACCCCACTGAGTTGGCGGTGGTGTTGGAGTAGCAGCTGTAGCCAGTGGCTCCTGCACTTGATGTCGCCGCTGGGATGGTGGGCTTGGAGTTGAAGGCCAGTGGGGCAGTGTCCTTCAGCACATCCTTGTTTTCAGTGGCCGTGAACTCCACTTGGGGACCCTCATACACCTCCTCGCCAAAGTCCTTCCCTGTGCTGGCCCCCGAAGCTTTGTCCAGCTTGAGGGGCTCAGTGAGCGTGCTGGAGTCACCCTGGCTGGGCCAGGTGCCCTTCACCATGGAGTCCAGGCTGGGCCGGTGGTTCTCCAGCTGGAAGGGGGACTTGGTGGGCTCCTTGTTCAGCATGGGCAAGTTGGCCCAGGCTTTGTCTGCCTTCTCGCTGATGGCGTCCTGCAGGACGATGATCTCAGAAGCCAGCTCCTCCTGGGAGAGGGCACTGAGGAGCAGCCGGGGACAGTCCCGTTCATTGGTCACATACTTGGTGAAGGTCTCCAGAGGCAGGGTGGCATGGATACTCTGGAAGGAGTCATCTGATTTGGTGGACATGTCGTCCGGGGAGGTCACAGAGCAGGTGGACACCGACTCGGGCTTCGCCTTGGAGTTGCTGTTGACGCGGGCAGGACTGCGGTTCTGGTTGCAGTACAGGAAACTCCTCTCCAGCTGGTCCTCTGACCCACTGAGATAGTCAGCGTCCTGTGTCTCAGTGTGGACTGACTGGGGGGTGCTCAGCGGGTCAGACAGAGGGGTCCCCACCTGCTCTGCCGAGTAGGTGCTGCTCTCAGGGCTGCAGTGCTGCCCCTTGAGCTGCTCAGGGGTCCTTGCCGGGGTCTTGATGCCCTTTTTCTGGGGCACAGCTGCTTTGGAGAGCAGCAGCTGCTGGACGGTGTTGGAGATGTTCTCCACCTGGGAGGTGAGTGCTGTCAGGCTCTGCAGGCTCAGGTCTGACAGCAGGTTTTCGGGCAGCTTCTCCTTCTGCAAGTTTTTACAGTTCCCAGACTGAGCGTCAGGGCTCGTCCCGTCGGTGGGAGAAGGGTTCAGCAGTGGCATGAAATGGCTGTGGTCGGCAATGCCAGCTGGGAAGGCGCTGGTGCTCAGCGGCTGCTGGCTGTATTGGAAGTTCTCCAGGTTGGGCATCAGTGGGGAGGGCGTGGAGCTGTAGGATGGGGACCTGCCGACGGAGCGAGCTGGCGAGTGGCTGGCACTGGGGCTGAAGGTCTGGTAGTACTGCTCCGGCGTCCGGACGGGCGGCGCGTCGCTCTGGCAGTAGGTCTGGCCTGGCTGGTTGTAATGTTGGTACTTGGCCAGGTTTTGGTAGTGGAGG
>WBMV01004179.1:125870-193879 GCA_013396655.1 Campylorhamphus procurvoides | reverse complement strand
GTAAACTAAAACCACTACATTCTGTTACTTTTTTGATTCACCAGGGTTTATAATGGCAGCCTTGGAATAGCCTAGGGGCCCAAGAAGTGGCTCTTACAAGTGATGCTCTGTCTATGACAGGCTCTCTAAGATTTACAAGAATTTTATCTTGTTTATCTGAGGAAATCAATTGGAATAGATAAATGAAAAGAGCAGCATCCTACACAGACTTTAACTCAATTATCTTATCCTAGGACATGAAGGAGGGGAAGAATACCAGTCCAAGGAAGACCCACGGGAGGCTGACCAAGCATGAAGAATTGGCAGCAAGGGGGCTAATAATTTTTCACTGCAGCCAACAGCTTTCAGTTAAGATTCCTTCTCTCAGGAAATCTGGATACACATACCATACCACCCCTATAAGAGTCAGCACTTCAAGCTGCTTGCATGATTTCTGAAAATCTGCCTCTTTATCCTTCTCGAATTCCACACTACAGATTTGATGTGGTTGAAGTAGATCTTCCTGATAGCATTTACAATTCTCGTTGATGCAGAGCATGTCTTGCTGATTATATCTGAAAGACATCTTGTAATTTCTCTCAGCCAACATAATTGCATTTTTTATTCATCTATTTGTTTATTGGAGCTTTGATCTCTGCATGGAGTAATTGAACTAGGGAAGAGAGTAAACAAAAGCATATGCCTGTGAGAATTTAAAGGCACCTCTGTGCTCAGCAAACATGCCTTGTCTTTCTTCACCTGTTTAACATTTTAATGAACTGTTAACAACTGATCTTCTACCTGTAAGCTAAATCAAGGCTCTGAAAAGAAATATTTGGGAAATTTGGAACGATTTCAGGTCCATGTCTCTCCATGCCTTGCTTTTCATCTGTGTCCCAAATGAGGAAGGTCCCCCTTTCCTTGGTGATGTCCGTGTACAGCATTCAGGGCCACTCCGAGCCAGATCACCACCCACTGCACAGCTCTGTCCTTTCAACCAGCCCACTTGCATTAGTAGGGTGTTTCAATTGCTAGTCAGGCAACAAGGCTGTTTACCCTGGTAGTTTTTCTGCCATCAGTAAGACCTGCCTCCAGCTAGTAACCTTATGTCAACACTATCCACTCCTCTTTCCTTGTGATGTTTATCCTCTGCCACTGCCTGGAGAAGCAAAACCCACTGCCCATAGGGTGAGGAAAACAGGTCCTACATCACTGTTCCCTGCTGGCAATGTTTGAAGATGTTGCATACCACAGAATGATAGGCACAGTGAGCTGTGCACAGCACCAAACCTCAACAACTGACAAGGGAGAAAAAAGGATATCTGAGGATTTTATAATTCTCTTTGAATTTGAGTTATGTCAGGACTCAAAGCAAAAAAAAAAGGGCTTCCTTCCTAGAAGAATAAACCAAGTGGCTTGCCTGACAGCAGAGCCTGATTCTCCTCATTCGTGTCTTGCTTGGGACAATACATTGGGAAGGATATGATGGGGCTGAGCCAACAGGGAGCCAACAGTATCCTGTTATCAGGAATACACACTCCAAGCTGTCATCCAGGTCCTCACCTCCCAGGATGAGGGAAAAGTGCCTGGTCAAACTGCCACTTATTAAGGAGAGTAGTATGAAGTGTGCAACAGCAGTGAGGGTTCAGTTTCCTGTCACAGCTCTGGGGGTTTTTGGTTTGGATTTCAATAAGGGGCAACAAAGATCTACAACTAGGCACAGCCTCTCTGAATCCAGAGCAAGTATCTGTGACAATGGTGTAGAGGAAGGTGATGAGCAGGACAGGACAGTTTTCTGTTCAGGTGATCAGACATTTGCTTTTTAATTAACAATTTGTTAAGAAACCTGTCTTCTACTGTGACTCCACACACCTTCAATCAGTAATAAAATCTTTCACTTGCCTTTAGCAAACTGACTTCAGAATTACAAGGAATTTAAACAGCTCACAAAGAATGCAAATCTCTTGTCTCTTCTCTGTTTGAGGCAACTGTTCTTTAATTACTTAGCAGAATAATGCTGAAGATACTTTAAAAAATGTAGGAATTTCAGGCCCAAGCTACAACCTCATATTGTAAGAGAATGGAAAACTCAGTTCTACTGTCTAGGAATTTTTCCAAAAGTGTAATTTTTACAATGGCAAATAAAACTTGCTTTGAAATAATAAAAGGATGTGACAATTTTAATCAGGGTTGCAGTAAAATGAAGCTTCACAGCCTGAGTTTTAGCAGTATGAAGATGCTCTTGAACACCCCTGGGTTAATCTGTTTCTGGGACATGGACTGTAGGCTCACAGCAGCGAGATCAGGGACTTTCCCAGGAAATCCCTGACCATGGGATGAATTTCTGCTAACAAACAGGGTCATCAGCAGACTACATTTCTAGGGGCTACCTTTGGCAATGGTGGGGCCATCCAGCAAACGGGCAGCCAAAGTGCAGGAGCTGGCTGGAGGTTGGTTGAACCCAGCAGAAAGTCGTGCCAGGGGTACATACAGTCTGTTGCCAGCAAAGTGCATCGCATTTCACAGGTCTTTGCAGCAAGACCTGTGGCAGCCCAGCTGTATGATCACGCTGAAAAAAACTTAGGGCAGCCAACTTTACCCAGACATTGAGAGTTTTGACTACAAAAAGCTAAACCAAACAACCTATTTTTCTCCTTTTTTTTTTTTTTAATTTTTTTCTCCTCTGTATCACAGAGAGCTTTTGCAACCAAGTGACCTTTAGGAGCTGGATTCATCAATGTAATCCTATACTGACCCAGAACAACTTCTACCCCTCCTTCACTGATAAGAAGCGTGTGTGGAGTAAACAAGATTGATTTAAATGAAATACCAAGTGTTTTCAGAAGGGTATCTCACAGCAGAGCTTGTTTGGACTGCATATCAATAAGCAAACTGGAGATAGAAACACACAGACTTTAGTTACCAGATTAGAACTTCCAGATCAAGAGAGGATGAAGCTGGAGGTAAAAATCCCTCTGCATTTATGTTCCAGAGTAAGAGATGTACTGCCTTGCATGACTCTGTAAAAGGGCATGACTGCTTGATCTGTAGGTGCAAAATTTCTAAAACTAAAACCAGGCATAGGAGGGGATTTAATAAACTCCTGAGAAAAACACCTGGCTAAGGCCTCCCCTTTTCAGCCCTTCCTCACAGTCAGTCTTTCAAATTGAAGCTCACCTTTACTCTTTGCCAGCCTGTATCTGAGACACTGCCCTGCCATTCCCTGCCTTGCTGGGATGGGTATGTAGGATAATCCATCCTGCCTGGCAGGTCTGTGGCACAGGAGGTTGTTTCACTCAGGAGACAGGATGTGCTTTTTTCACGTACAGCATTCCCTGAAGTTCCAAGTTGTTTTGGACATGGGAGAAAAAACTTCACCTCTTTGTGCAACTGTTTGCCCTCCAGGTAGATACCTGATAGGGGAAAGCTGCTCAAACAGTGGATAGAAGGAATAAAGTCCAGGTTTTCTGGTACTGCAGATGAGTTCTTTGGTTCTGCCTCTTGTTAGACAAGCATAGCACTTTAGTATAACCTCTGGCTTATGCTTAGAGGACCACTCATGAAGGAAAGGAAAGTAGAAGCTTGACAGAATTTGATTTCAAGGCTCTCCCAGAGGAAACAACTTATAAAGAACCAGGCCGAGTGTAGAAAGGTACTTTGTGTTGACTCAGGAACAGTTTTTCTCTCTTCTCCTCACATTCCAAGGAAATCAAAGGCATCCTGAGCAAGATGGGGTGATGGAAACTAGGAGATCTCAGTCAGTCCAAATGATTTGGAGAGCGTTCAGTAACAGAGGTTAGGCAGTAATGCTCTCCTGTGAACCCTGTGTAACATTACGTTTCTAACCTGTCAAAGCCACCACCCAGAGAAGCCCCAAAGCAGCAAAATGGTGAGCGCCAGGACACTGCCCTGGCCTGGAAGTCAAAGAAAAGTCAGTCCCAGGGAAAAAGCCTTCCACACAGCACTTCCCAGCAGGATCGTTCTGCTGGTGCATTGGCTAAGGATTTGTGGCAGAAAAGCACAATGGGTATCTCATTTTCTCATGATAAACTAGTCAGCAGCATACAGCTCTGCACCTGAGAGATGATCTCACATGTTCCTTTTATTCTTCCTGCTGTGTTTTGCCATGGGAGTGTCCCTCCTCAGGGCCTGTGTTTGCTGTGTTGTGAGATGTGGCCAGCCAGGGGAGCAGCAGTGTGTCCTTCTTGGAGCAGCCTCCTGCAGTGACTCCTCTGAACACTGTGCTGATGTGTCTTCACACTCTTTGCTCTGTTAAACTACATAAAAAACAAAGGAAATCCTGTATGGGATATCTTCACAATAGTTCATCATCTGCCTGGTTTGTAGAATAAGGATCTGTCTGGGCTTGGGGAAACTCCAGTGTGCTCTTAGTAAGTCAGCCATGCCCCAGCAGCCCAGGGCAGTGCCAACAGCACTTGCCATCAGGTACAAAGATCCCTGTATGGCATTTTGTAAACCTCAGCCTACCCTGAGCTGCCAGCTAATGCCTGCAAGCTGTCAGGCCAATCCTGGTGCTGTTTGGTGGCAGCTGGGACAGGTGTGTGGGCTCCATGAAGCCTCCATAAAGGCAGCTGGCAGGGCACTTCCCCACCTCTGCATGGGCACTCCACAGATGCCAGGGATGGAGGAGGATGAGACAGTTCTGCCAGCTTGAAGGGCTTCCTCAAGAACTGGAGAGCATCCAGTCCTCCCACCACTGGCAGCCAGGCTGCAGACTGTGGCACTGGGGGGCAACCTACCCAGGGTGAGGGGCAACCCACCTGCAGTGAGGGACAACCTACCCATGGTGAAGGGCAATGTACTCACAGTAAGGGATAACCTACCCATGGTAAGGGACAACCTACCCACAATGAGGGGCAACCTACCCGTGGTAAGGGGTAATCTACCTGTGGTGAGGAGGAATCTACAAATGGTAAGAGGTAAACTGCCCACAGTAAGGGGTAATCTACCTGTGGTGAGGAGGAATCTACAAATGGTAAGAGGTAAACTGCCCACAGTAAGGGGTAATCTACCTGTGGTGAAGGATAACCTACCTATGGTGAGGAGTAACCTACGAGTGGTAAGGGGTAAACTGCCCATAGTAAGGGGTAACCTAGCCATGGTAAGGGATAACCTACCCACAGTGAGGGGTATCTGCCCACAGTGAGAGGTAACCTACTCACAATAAGGAGTAACCTACCCATGGTAAGAGGTAACCTACCCATGGTAAGTGATACATGCCACGGTGAGGGGTAACTTGCCCAAAGTGAGGTGTAACCTCACCACGGTGAGGGTACCAGCCCACAGTGAGGGTACCAGCCCATGCAGCCCTGGAATCCTTCACAATGTGCCCACCTTTTTTTGCAGTGGTTTGTGCCCTGCCCACCCTCCCAAAAGCCTCCAACCCCCTCGTACAGGGCTGTAAAGGGCAGGACAAAGTTGTGGCCCAGAGAAGACTCTTTTTAACTTCTGTGAGAAGAAAAATTGTCAGACTTGTTTTGATTAAAGCTCAGAAAGAGCTGCTGCCAAAGCCCCTTTCTCCTTCCAGCATAAATAACCACTATTTCCCACAGGAGCCCAAGAAGCTGAGGGCGTCCAGGGACTGAGGACACCCAGGAACTGAGGGTGCCCAGGGACTGAGGGCTCCATGCCCAAGGGCAGCCAGACCTCGCTGCCCAAAGCCCTGCAAAGCCAGCCCTGGGCATGCCTTGGGCTGCAGGAGCTGTGAGCACCCACCAAGGTGTTCACACAGCAGTCTAACAGTGGGGGACACAACAGCATCAGCACAGGAAGACCCCTGTGCCAAACCCACCCAGGACAGGGCAGAGAAGGTGCCCTTTTGCTCAGCAATGTGTGGGTTGAACTACAGAGCATCAGCCACAGAACCTCAGTAATATGTACAGATAAATCAGACCACTGTGCTGTGGTGCAGAGCTCAGCAGCGCAGGGAGGTTATGGAATGGCCCCCAGACTTTGCCTGCACTCCAGAGACGCTCACCACAGACGTTTGGAACATGACCAGCCTCATCCAAAGGGCCTGTCTCCATGCCAGCCCTGGCATTCCAGCACAGAAAGCTGAAGAGATGTCCCTGCACTTCAGCAGCTCTAGTATGGAATCCAGCAGAGTTCACCACAAAAAAGAAAGCTGATGGACACAGACACCAGCCTGTGCGAGCAAAGGGCTGCAGCACAGCCTATTCCTTTCTGACATCTGTCATGAGGGCAGTAAGGTTTGGCAGCGGGTCAGGGTGGACAGCAGGACAATCACGGCTTAGGAGGCTTTAGTGAGGTGTGTCCTTCCTTCTCTAGTGAGATGAAGCAGTGCTTGCCTGTCCAAGTGTCCAGTCAAGTCAAACCTGCCAGGCCTTGCAAAGAGCAGAGCCCAGAACCCTGTTCACCTGGAGTCACCTCTGAGACACTGTCCTGCAGGGATGTAGCAGCTGGGCTAAGATGTTGAAGAGCAGACACAGAAATCCCATTTTTTGTTCTGTACAAACTCTGGACAGTGGCTGTCAGCCTCTTTCTTCTTTCTCTGCTTTGAAGTAACTTCCTGGATTTAGTCTGGTTCCTGTGAGGTGGGATAAACATCACTTTAGGGGTCCTGAACTTCCAGAGAGTTTTGATCAGGTGTGGCAGCCCAAAAAGTTGTATTTAAATCACGTGCTCATGTCAGAGCACTGTGATGACCCACAAGTTTATAAACTCCTAGCTGGGAAGAACTGCACCAGCTCCTCAGAACTGGTAGACCAGTCACTGAAACAGTATCAGGTATTTATAAAAATGTGTCTAATGTCAGTAGCAACAAAAAATAAAGCTTTTCTGTAGTATATTAGGGTTACTAAACCAGTATTTGTGCAGAAAATTGCTTTATGATACCTGTAGAACTATGGAATACAAAACCTCCTGCAAATGCAGGGTAGGCTAGAGTTTTGACATCAAAATAGAGAAATTTTTTTCATTATTAAGTACAGTTTTACAGTGCAGAGATTACAGCCCAGGTGCCAGGAGCAGCACTGGATTGTGTGAGGCACTGCCAGGCACTTGCATGCAGGCTCCAACAAACCCAGTATGTTTCTAGTCTGAACTCATGCAAATACTTCCAGTATTTCACATCTTTCCTCAGAGATCTAACTCCTGTCTCCAGCTTAGGAAATCTTTGTATGTCTGCTGCATGTGACAAAAGCACTACACAAACCAGCCTCTTTCTGGGCTTGGATTAGGGCTGAGGGGTTTTGCTGCAGTACTGATAAGCAGAACTATATCTTGCCTTTTTCTTTTCCTTGTCTCTTCCTTGGTTCCTGGCAACTGAGTTAAGGAAATGGAACTGGAATGTCTGTGGGTTAAGAGCTCTTTTTAAAGGAAAGCTTTGGTCTCTAGCCCAGTATTCTTTACTAAGATCAATGCAGTAGGTTATTCCTGCGGGTCTTAGGAAATGAGTTAATCATCTATACCTTTAGTTTAATTAACAAGACAGATAGGTTCTGTCCACTAGAATATTACTATTGGAGTCTAAGAGATTCTTGGAAGCAAAAACTAGGCTCTGTCTATTTATGTGGCTGAGATTAACTCTCCTTTGGTCTACCAGCTAACCTTGTACTTACATGAGCTGGAGACTGGTTGATGGGAAGGATATAGTTATGTCTTAGAAGAAAGATTTGAAGTAAGGAAGGAAGTCTTGTTACTCCATAATTCAGGAATTTAGCCTCTCAGTTTGCTGAAAGAACTTTCTGCTATGATTTATACCTGGACTCTAAGGAATTATTTTTTTTGCCTTCTTTTCTACACCACAACTGAGTTGATTATATCCAACATTCTTATATTCTGGAGTTTTCAGAGTGCCCGAGTCATACTTTTTGCCACTGTTTCTCTGGTCTAATATAGGCAGGTAAGAAAGAAGTCTGTCAATGCCAACAGTATTTTTCAGAACTCTCCCTGTAAAGCTGCAGACTGAATATTAAAGTCTGGGCTGAAGTCCAGCACACTGAACCCATTGAGGATTCCTAAGCTAAATGGGAAAATTAAACATTTCTGCAGTTTCAAGTGTATCCATAGCACTGGGGCTGAGTGTGGCATCTGAAGCTCTTTGAAGGGGTCATATGCAATTTCCAGTATAAATACAGTCGTAGGGTGGTTAATAACTTAGCATTTTTGTGTCTGCTGAAAGCTTGGCATACAAGTTAACATGAGAGTCTCTCTTCTCCTTTGGTCTCAAAAAATGGTTTAAGATGGTAAAACTGTTTCAAAATATTTTTGAGGTTCATTTTGTGGGTTTTTGTTTGTTTAGTAACCCATGAAAGTAGGGCTTAAATAAGAAGCTGACATTTGCACGGGGATCCATTCCTCTGTAGGAACACCACAGAAGTGAGCCCTCCCGACACACACACACACAGAGCAGCTCTCGCTGCCAGCCCACTGTGATATGAGCCTGCACAAAACAATTTACTGCCTCTTTCCAGAGATTTCACATGCCACTCATAAATGTCTTCATTATTTGGATTTAATTACCACAGTTGTAGCTGGGATGCACTTGTGAGTGGCTGTTCAAGCAAACTGTGCAGCTGTCCTGACTGGGGGAACAGTTGTTCCAAAGAAGGGACTGAACCAATTCAAACAAAAACACACAGCTGACAATGATACATCTATGAGTGTACTGAGGGCAGTAGGTAAGGTACTGGCTTGGAAACATGAGCACTGAGGTTCAACTCCAAACTCAGCTTGCTGCTTACCTTCTGACTTCTAGCAAGTCCTGCCATTCAGAGTTGTCTTTTCCCCACCTCAGTTTTAGTGCTTCCTGCCCCTAAGGGTAGGTCGCCACAGCTGGCAATTCCACTTAAACCAAGCAGAGTTACTGGGGTTATTCTAAAAGCTTTTAAGCTCTTTGCACTGGTTTGTACAGTAAATAGGCTTGTATCGTGCATTACTCTGCATTATGGTGATAGTGGCTCCAAAGCCCTTATGGTCAGAGTGAGATTGTCCTGAAGATCTGACCTCTCCTGGAGACAGCTGGTCCCTATGGAGCCTCCAGGACCACTGGAGTGCGAACACCAGTTCTGATTCAGGGTTTAACACAGACATTCAAAAGGGAGATTGGGGCCTCTGTAATGTTCACTTAGTTTTGTCTGCGATACTTCTGCAGTCCTGACCTCATTTTTCACTTGCACTGAGGGGCTTGGTTGAAGCAAAGGCAGTAGGTGAAACAGAAAATGGAGTGGGAAACTAAAGAAAAAGCCAGAAAAGAGTGGAATCCCATGTGACAGATGACTTAGGAAACACAGATATACTCTGTAGGCATAAGAATGGAGTTTTAGGACAGCAGTGAGCACATGCAGGACTCCAGTGGAGAATGGATTTATTCTGAAAATCAGGAGCATATAAGGTTGGGATTGAAGGTAAGCACTTCTTGTCTGTCATGCAGCCTGAGAACAGCGCAGACAAAAGATTGCATGGCATGAGATACAACCAGCCCAGCCACCAACCAGGCCAATTAAAAGGCAAGGAGGATAAAGCTGTGGCAATAGAGAGCAAGCAGAGGGGACTGGATGCTGCACCCAAAAGGGAGACCATCTCTCAGAATGCAGAACAGCCATGGCTGTTGCTACTAAAGGAGTAAAAGCACCATTCTGAGAAAGAGTATAGAAGTTCAGCAAAAGCTTGCTGAAGAAAAGATTCAAAGGTTTTGTAAGTCATATTGGATTTTTTAGGAAAGGAACAATCCATAGAAATGTGATGCAAGTTCTGCACTGGTAGGAAAGGAGACCTGCAAGGAAACTATGAATGTTTTCCCAAATGCAAATCTCTTGCACAGTTACTAATTATGTGTAGACTGTGGACCAATCTTCAAGCATTTAGCCAAAACGTCACTTAAGGCAAATGGTAGCTTGGCTGGAACATGCAGTGTAGAAGGGGAGTCCAACGCCTGAAGCAGCAGCTGACTCTCCCTCATCTACCTTTGAAATAAGTTCATTCTTTCCTAAGGTAGAAAAATAACTCCGAGTCTTTCAGAATGTTTGCTTGAGGCAGAGCTTTGCCCTTGTTTTTATTTTACTTCCCTCCTGATGAGTGGTAGGTCCAGTTAAAATGCCTTAATGACAGGGCAAGGGTCTTGATTCTGATCTCACGAGCCATGTCATGTCAGGATGACTTTATTCTTGGGACTTCAGAATCAGGCCCAGGGTGTCCATGACTCCACACTTCCCCCGGATCATCCCAAAGATGCATGTTTTCATAATTGACACAGGCATGTGCAGAAGTCAGAGCATTTCCGGAGATCACCCCTGCCTCAAAAGAATTGCTGTGGTGGAAAAAGGAGTACACAAACAGCCACAGTTCATTGCACCTGTGGGTTCTCCCCTCTGAGAACGCTAAACTGTGCTGCCCATATTAAAGTGCTGCTGGCTGTACACATAGTGCAGTGTTTATTTTAACCCAAGTGAAACAGCTTCCACAAATGGCAACGCACACAGCCCTCAAAGTCAGGGAACGGTGAACACGCACAGGAGGCAGAGGATACTCTGGTGGAATTCAAGCTGAAGGACACAGCCAGGAGTCTCACAGCCCTCCCCTTGCCTTTAGGACACCAGGGTGAGTGACAGGCCTTGGCAGGCAGCTTCTGAGGCGAGGCAAAAGCATCCCAGTGAGCTCACAGCTGCCCTCAGCCCTGGCAGATGGGATTTCATAGCCATACTTGGGATTTCTCACTAGGTCGAGCTTCTGGCTGCTTTTCTCATGCTGGATAAGGAAGTGTGAGCGAGCACTGGCTCACGTTGGCCTTCTCGTGTTGGCAGTGTTTGAAATCTCATCCTGGACAAGTGAAAACCAGAGAAATATTGTGATAGCAATTTTAATTTTGACCATTTTCTTTCTCTTCCTGTCTGAAATTACTTTCCTGAAGGTATTTCTCCATAGTGGTCTGAGTGAAAAAACTAAATAACAGAGCAATTTAGACTACACCCGAAATGAAACAGCTATCCTCAAAACCTGCTGTTGTGGAAAACTTCAGGGAAAACAAGACTGGTCTTTTGTCATTAACCCGTTTTAGAAATTGAGTCTCACACCTTCCCACTTTTTCTAATCCAATGTTAACTTGCCTTTTAAAGGACAGTAAAAGTTCTCTTGTTCATTGTCACTAATGACAAATATTAACTCATCTACTTCTAATATTCCATTTCATGAGTTTGATTTTTAACATGACCCTTAATATGGAAATGCTTTTATTCCTTCTGAAGCTTTATCTGGTAGTCCTGTGACAGGGTTTGATCCTGACTTTCACTTTTACACTCAAATAATCCACTCAGTGGGTATTTTTTGAGAGACTGAAGAAACATTATCCTGAGCTACCCATCTCAGTCCACGAAAGGAGATGGGTGGACTGCTACACAATCTGCTGGTCACGTCAAGCTGGAGTACACAGGAGCAACTAGACCACACATTTCTCTGTCAGGTGTGTTATCTGATTTAGGTTTTCTCAGCTCTGGGCTTGTGAATCCTGACACGTACAACAGCTCCAGGTCTCTATCCTTGGGCTTGCTGCAGCTCCTATTGTAGAGAACACGGACAGAAGCTGCCAAATTTACCTGACTATACAGATACTGTACTATTTAGGAAACACTATTTGCTGGTTTTGGCAGGTTTCAGTAAAATGGCACTGACTTGTGCTTGCTAGATATCAACCCAATAAATCTAAAAGCATGACTGACAGAAGCCATTTATATACTCACATATTCATAAATGTGTGTATGATAATAGCCCTGTACAACTATATCTACAGCAGCAAGTAGAAAAAAGTACAAGTTTTTGAGCAATTAATTTGTTGAATTTGCTGGCACCTGAAGGGCACTCAGCCTGTGTGCCCCAAGGCCACCCAGCAGCACAAAGAAAAGCATGGGAAGTGAAGGTGACAGATTCACATCAGAGCTACAGTCCTGACCTAAATTGAAATGCTGATGGGGACAGCTGTTATGTTCCACTGGCAGTGCACAGTGCCAGTGGGTGATACTGTACCATTCTCACAACCACTGGCAGAGGAACCCACAGTGCCATCAGACATCAGTCATGGCTTCTCTGTATCAGCCATTTCTCTTACATACATGCAGCCTGACTTTTCCCTGTGCTTAAAAGCCACTCCAAATTTATTGCTTGCTAGCAGAGTTTTCAATTATGTTTAGCTTTCTTGTGGCACTTGAAGCTTGTAATGCCACACCATAAACACACTGTGCAGCCCAGTGCCTGTAGAGTTGAGAAACTGTTTGCTTTCCAGTCTTTTTTATGAACAGTCTCTAAGTCATTAGTCAGCTTGGCCAATCTCTCTTTTCCACTGGCCTGTAAACTAGAAGAGAAAATAAAATATGCTAAGTTGATGCTAAAATACCATGACATACTTCACTTATTCAGTAGGGAATAAACAAAGGGCAGATCTTGCCTTTTATAGACACAATCTTCTCTGTGCCAAAGTCATATAATCTGCTTTTGCCAAAGTTTAATTACACACAGTGTTTGTGTGCCTTTGGAATCACCACCTCAGTTAACTCCCACCAAAAAAAAACCTACTGTGTTTAAGTACCTCACCAGAGGAATTTTTTCATCATGAGCAGGCTGTCATATTATCTATGAATATAGTTGCTGTGCCTCCTTCCATGAGACAGTGTATGCATATAGACATTTCTGATCCATCTCAGCAAATACCTTGCTCCAGCAGTGCCAAGCACAGGAGGGCGAATTCTGATGCCTAGGACTTGCCCGATAATTTAAAAAAGATCATTGAGGCCCCTGAATTCAAACCTGCCTGAATGCTGCTACAGGGAGGATCCACAGCAGTCTCTTCCCACAGTAGTCAGGAGTGGGAAGAGAGGGATCACCTGGAGTTCCCCTGTAAGCTCACGACACTACAAATGCCATGGCTTAGTATTGCCAGTGTTACTACCAAGCATCCTAATGCCATGTTCTCAGGTAAAACTCACACCACAGGATCCTTGGTGTATGTCAGAATGCCATAAACCCTTGTTTATTACTGCATTAGTTCCTTGGAATACTTTAAAAAAAAAAAAAGGTGAAAAAAATCCCCTGATTCGATAACCTTTTGGCTAGAGTTATGCAACAAAGACTAGGTTAGTCCTGCTGTCCACAGCCACTCAGAGTTAAAAGGTTTTTGTTCCATTTGCCGAACACTTCTCCCTCTTATCACCGCTGTACTTCAGAAGCAGATAAACAGAGGCTATGTTTTAAATTCAGCTATCCAAGCTTCTCAAGCACAACACAGACATTGACAAAACCTTCAGCTGACAGAGTTTTCCAGGGCAGGCAGAGAATTTTTGGGCAATCCAAGTGGCTCTTTTTTCCAAACACTTCCTTCCCAGCTTCCCATATAGACTTGGGTGGCTACCACCAGCTACTTAAGAGGACTGAGGTTTGGCTGGTCAAAGGGACAAGTGGCAACAGTAGGCAGGATCTGGCAGAGCAAGATGATGTAAATCTTGGAGGGCTTCTTTCTGGCACCTGGAATGGAGCTTTAACCAAAATCCACTAGATTAGAGCTATTTTAAAGCTGCCTTGGCAGCTCACCTGGCAACAGCCTTGCACATGTGCCTTATTATTGCAAAATGTATTATCCCACTGTGCACTGATTGTATCCACAAAGTTAGGGTGTTAACTACTGTTGGAAATGGAGTTTTGCTGAAGCCAAAGGAATTGCAGGGGTAGGGGGAGGAGTAGTTCAGTTTCTAACAGTTAAACTTCAAAAAGGCAGTTCAAACCTGTTCTTCGTGCCTTTTTGGGGGGGTGGGGGCCTTGGGCAGGTAGGCGGATCGGGCCAGGCTGTGAGCTTCCTAGTACTGGCCAATGGGAATGGAAGCAGGGACCCCCTGGCCAGGATAGGGTATAAAAACCTCTGTTTCTTGTTGCTTGGGGTCGGTCTCCTAGGCCAGAGAGACACACTTGGTTCAACAAAACTGTTTAAATAAAAAGTTTAGTTTTGCTTCGATGACATTGTCCCCTTCTGAATTTTATTGGTAAGTGTGAGCATTTCTCACACTACCAGTGTTGGATTTCTGCTGCTGAGACAAGAACATAAGTGGAATGTTAGCCATGGAGGAGGTATTAATGAAAGACAATCTATGGCTGTACACTGTTTGAGCCACCAAAAGAGTATTATATGGTTTATAGAATTCCAAGGTGCTCCTGCTTCTGGAAGAACTAGTTCTCCAAACTATGGTTTTAAGATATAAAGGCCCTGTTACTTAGAATGAAAATCCTGGTTGAACTGCTAGTAAAGCTGAACAGTTTTTAACACTTATTTAACCTTCCATGTCAGTCACGTGATTTCACCAACCTTGTGCTCACTGGTTATAGGATACACCCACTAAGAAGTTGCTTCCTGCCTTTGCTCGCATCAGTTCCAGTACTTCTGTGCTCCACCAGATGGCTTGTATTGGTCTGAGGAGACAGGGAAAGGAAGAAAAACCATATGGCTATTTGCATTCAAAACTAGACATTACTAACTTACTTATGTTCCCAAATCATCCATTCTTGCATGGGCAGGGAATTTTCCTTGCTTTGGATTCTAACCTTTGTGGCTCAGAGCATATAATCTGAAAATAAAAAAAGCAGGGAACAGGGATGACAAGGTTTCTTGCATGTCGGTGCTGGCCTATGTACATATGGCAGAAACACAGTGTGTCAGCAGAGGAGAGCATTTCCAGCTCACAGAGCTGCTGTCCCCACTCACACACTGCAGCACTCGACACCACTGGGCGCCAGACAAAGCGTGTTACTGAGCTGTGTGTGAGAGGTGTATCTACACCAGCACTGACTGCTGTAACTCACCCAACACATTCCCACGCCCATTAACATTTTTGCTGCACACATGCTGCCAAAAGGATCCAGGGAATTTGACAAGGGATTAGTTCAGATAATTTGGCATTATTTTTATCGCCATCCTACCAGTGTTGTGTCTGCCTTGGACAAAGATATGCTTAATGGCATTGTCTGATAAGCAGCGAGCTTCTGTTTGTTACTGCTGTCTTCAGGTTAGATTTTTTAATCCTGGCAAGCAGAAATAGGGACACCCCTGGGTATTATTAACATAGCAGTCTGTTCCCTCACACTGACCTGACAGACACCTAGTGTGTTGGAGAAATGCTCCCAGGACAGTTGCCTAGATAAGACGGCACTGGGCTGGGATGTCCTTTTGCCAGTCTGTTTACCCACAATTATCTGTAGTGATAAAAACATGAATACTGATGCCTTAGCATTTTTATACATTTGTAGATTTCAATATTTTATTGTATTTGTAGATTTTTATATAGCTGTATCATTTCTCACACTTGAGGCAGCAGCTCACAGTTTCTCATGGTTTGTGCCACATTCCTGAGTTTTGTTCAACTGTCTTTCCAATGGACATGATTGCAGCAAGGACATCGTGTTTGGGACAGATGCTGCTGGGCCAGAATAACAAGACAAAACAAGATAGAAGGCCCTTGCAGGGGCTCCAGCAGGGCAGTTCAGAGGATGGTACAAGGGTGGCACCAGCGGCAAAAGCTTCTTGGGTTGGACGTATCCATAAGATATGATAATTAAATAGTGTTATAAAGAACCCTACATTGTGTGTGCACATCTGTGTGCTTTGTGCACCAGGAAGCTTTCATTAAAGAACTGCACTCTACTTTCCCCTGTACTAATATTGTCTTGAAAGTTTTCTCCTTGATTTTAGGCAACAGTACAAATTAAAGGTTGTTGTGACTCCTTCAGAAAATACAAACATTAAGCAAAAAGGCAAGTCAAGTGTCCAGCCTGGTGCACTGGAATTCCTCTTCTGCAGGAAAAGTGGTTGGTGGTGTTCCAGGTCAGATGCACATTCACATCCCTGCAAAGCTCTCTAGAAACGGGAGCAGCATAAGATCAAAGCACCTCTCAGTCTGTAGTGCACTTAATCTTGCCAAATATCTCAGTGAGGTTTACGTGCAATTATCTGATTTTATAGATGGGGCAGAGGCTAAAAGACATGGCTGAGGTCACACAGGAAGCCTGTGGGAGGGTGAGGTGTGGGACTGGCTCCATCACCTCCTGGGTGAGACACCACCTCCAGTGCCACTGGAGGTTTGCCTTTATCAGGGCAGTGGGCACTGAAAGGAAGCAAGGAGAGTCCCTGCTGGCAGGGAATGCAGGGAATTGTATGTGAGGGTTTGCAGCTCTGATCCGTTTGTTTATGGCACTGTGATGTTAATACAGCAAAGGAAGTCTCCTTGGGAAACCTAGAAAGAATGCAGCTCCTCTCCCTGCTATGGCAGGCTCTGCCACCCCTTAGGAGGAAAATCTTGGTTCAAACTGTAGGATATTTTTAAATTATAAAAAAAAGCTGATGCTTTTCCAAGCCTTTGATTCTACCACACTTTGCACACTAGCACTGCTGTGCTCACTGTGGCACTTCTGACACTTGCAGAGCTTCATGTAGGGCATCATGTCACACCACTGGTGCTGAGGGGAGGAAATGTGGCGGGAATCAAGAATGCAATTATTCAGCCTAGAATTCTGCCAGAATACAAAGTACAACACCCAGCTTCTTACAAAGAAAAGAAACTCGTTAGATCTTTAGTTACAAAATAGGGAAAGATTAAAAAATCCCTACCACCATGAGCTCTTCACATGCTTCAAGGCAAGAACCGGGAATTTTCTCAGAATGCAGTAGCTGTTACCAAGACTCATTGGAATTTATCACTGCACTTTTGGAAGTGCTACCCTAGGACACCCGTAGGCCAAGACACAGCATCTCCCTCGGCCCCTTCGTTTCTTGCAGAGGCAGATGAATAACCAAGTCGTACACTCTGCTTCTGTCCTCCTCCCCTTGAAAGCCTGCAGGCATGGCAGAGCCTCTTGGCAGAGCTGCAGACCACATCCTGGAGTGTCTATGCCAGCCTGGGCAGGGCCAGACCAGCCTGCTCCCAGCTCTCACCCACCAGCTCCACCTTCAGCCTGGCAGCCGTTTGGAGCTGCACACTCTTACTGCAAATGTCCCAGCTCTGCTAGCATTTCTATGAAAAGCAGCACAGCTTGGTTTCAGATCTCTCCATGTACCTACCTAAATAAAAAGGCAATCTCACAAATGCTTGCTTCATTGGAGGGCAGGGTAAAACCCACAGATGGCCACAAAACTGAGCATTGCTGTGAGATGACAGGACAATGTGCATCACCTCTTCTATGGTGAAATAACAATTCCTGTTTCTACAGTCAGCCTTTCTCTGTGCCTGAAGAGACCACTCTGTACTTCTTGTTTAGTTTAAAGAAAAACCAAACTAACCAAATGATAACTCCTAGCCCTTCAAACAGTGAAGGCCCACTGCATATTTTTGTCTGGTCTCTGGGGGTGCAGAATCTGGTACCTGAGCACCACACTACATCATTACTCCTAGAAGCAGGAGGCTTTTAGAACTGCTCTGGGGTAGAAAGGCAAAGAGAGTCATTAACCTCTTCAACTTCATGCTTCTCATGGGGGTTAAAACCCTTGAGGTGTAACACTGAAGGCTACCAGTGCCACCCTGTCATTTTAAGTGAGCCAAGGGAACTCACTTTGCAGAGGATTGGCAGTACAGATGTGAACAGTGTTAAATTGCAGCACTCCTTCCTTGTGAATCACAGCTGACAGCACAGATCCCACCCCGAAGGAAGGGAACCAGTGCTTGACCATGTTTCAGGTGTGCTAAACATGTATCATCATGTTTAGGTCATGGTGAAACCACCAAGATTCCTTTGTCCTTCCTATGAAACATGGAATTGGCTGCTGGCTGAGGAATGACACAGACTGCACTGAGGAGGTACCAGACCTGCCTGAGAAGGGTTTGCATCCTCCTGGGGTGCAGGCACAGACAGGGACTCCTTCCATTGAATTGAGACACAACCTCACAGTCAAGGTCTCTCCCATCCTTTCAGGAAAATGCTGTACTTCTATCTACTTGGAAAAGCCAGCTAGGATCCCCTGAGAAGTCCAGCAACCAGTAAATAGCCAAGAGCTACTAGGAATGTGGCTGGTGTGAATACTGGCAAAGAGACATTAATTTCTAATGCTGAACATGACTTTTTAAAAGAGACATCTGAAATTACTGAGGAAAATTACTTGATCTATTAAGCACAAAAATGTCTCTGAGGATTTCTTGGCCTCCACCTTTGTTTACCATTAGATTTTAGGGGCAGAAGAAAAGATTTATAGATGCTACTTACTTTTCTCTGCCCTGTCTCCATCACTTACCCTTTTCAGCACGAAAAGCTTTAAGACTACTGTGGTTAAATTCTGAATTTTCTCCTCTCTTTACTGAGCCCTTTAGGCTCACAATGTGATGCTCTGTTTCCCAGCAAACACCCTCATTTCCTTAGGGATGTGGCAATCCCAAAGAGCTGCTAAAAGTGTTTCCTCAAAACCATTTTACCTGATGTACTGCTGCTCCAGGCCTTCCTGCTCTGGTTGAGTATCTCCCTTTTACACCCCAAATTTACTTGGGAAGGAAGTCTAAACACTCAGAGCAATGATGGAAACATTTCCAACACTTAAGAAGAGTTTAGCTGCACAAACTGCAAAGCGTCTCAAGGCTCAGAAAATTCAGAGGTCACGAGGCACTACAATAATTTGTAGCAGCCCCTGAAAATGTTCTGTGTGCAATCAAACCTGAACCAGTCAAATACAAAGCTGACGACTGGGAGAAAATACCTATCACCTGGGTGGGAGGGAAGTGTGGAGAGGCTGAATTGAGTGGTTTTGAAAGTCTGATTTTCTGTTTCTTACTCAAAATGTTCAGCATCTCTTTAAAGCTGCTTGACGAGCCTGAGGATGGAAAGCAGAACTTTCCACTGCCCATTTAGCAGCAGCCTGGGAATGCTACCAGGATGCAAATCCTTCTCTACAACCAGACAGGGACTACAAAGAGAAGTGACCAAATATGGTTGTGCCCCAGCACACCAAGATGCCTTTGCAGACACTGGTGCCTGAGAAGCAGCAGAGGCTCATCACCACACACAGGAGCTGCATTGCAACAGAGAACATGCACAACATTGCATTGTTACTGCAAAAAACTGCAAGTAGCCACACACAATCCCCTTATTTTTATTTTCCTTATACTTAAATAGCAGCTTGGAAAGTCATGGTCTGAGGGCTGGAGGAGGCTTCCTCAGCACTAGTGAACTGAGCCCTTGCCAGAGGCTGTGCCTGCTGCAGGTGGGAAGGAGGCAGTGGACACAGCCCTGTCCCTGAAAGGGGGCACAGCTCGTGCACAGCTCCCTGGGGACAATGTGTTACAGCCCATTTGGAGGGGTCAGTGCTCACTGTGGGCACGGCAGGTAAGTTAGGTAAGCACAGAGGAGGTGTGTTGTGTGGAACCATCAAGAAAATGGTTAACAGTTTCATTTTTGAATACAAAATCCATCTCTGCCTGCCTTATCACAGCAGTGAGTTGTACCTCAAAGAATTATCCTGAGAAAAAGGAATACATAGACTTGGTGTTGGCCTCTTCCATTTGTAGGATGGGATTGCTCACAGAAATGCAGCACAGAGGTATTCAAATCAGTCCTGAATGAGAGAATGGACACTGGAGAGGGTTATGTGAAAAAATGACACTTTTGAGGAAGACCTTCTCCTCTCTTTACAGCTAAGCCTGCAGGTACCACAGCTGAGAGATTTCCCCCATTTTCTTTCCTTTTCCTGTTCAGAGAAGTTGATTTGGAGCCAAACATAGCAAGAATGAGAAAACTGTAACAGTTTGGTTTGAATTTTGGGGAGGAGAAAGGGGAAGAAGCTTTCCATTGCTTCCCCTCCTGAGTCTCATACCCAGGGGCAATACTGGTCTGATTAGGCTGGATTTGTTGAACAGTTCAAATAGAGCTGTCTACAACAATTTGAGGACTAAGTGAAGAGAAAATATTTTGTTGACCATTCCTGCAATGCAGTTCAGTGCTTTATGCCAAAACAAATGGTTTCCCTCCCAAATCCTATTTATGTTAGAAGGATGCTTCTCTAATTTAAAGCAAACAAAAACTCCAAAGCTTTTCCTGAGTTTTTATTTAAAAATAGTTTAAAAGTGATGCCAAATTAACTCCTTGCCCAAGTGAACCCTAAATATCTCTCTCTATGGGGAAAAAATAATGCCATTATCTATGTTCACTAAGAGAACAGTTAGAAAATTACCAAGAGCCATAAAACTCAGTGGTAGAAGAAATTCAGCTCTCAGGCTTGAGGGTTGTAGATCCTTAATGCACAGTGAAATAGTTAAAGTGTGATTTCTGCTTAGCAGCAGAGACAAGTATGGGGGAAAACCTGGCATATTAAAGCAGACACATAAATTCCACTCAGCTCTTTGTTCTTTTGTTTCCCAGCATTTGTTGAATTCTTCCCACTTTCCATGGTTTATTTAGGAGGTCTTGCAGATGTTTTAGATTTCATCTAATCACAGTTAGGCACTGCTTACGCTGTTTTTTTTTAAAAACAATATGAAATATATAATTTAGCATTAAGCTCTGTTTCCCAAAGCCTCTGTTCCCCTGTGCCTTTTGTTCTCATATGTTACCCATTATAAAAATGGACTTGCTAACTAGAGATTCCTCTATTAATATTTCCAAGCTTTGACCATTCTGTTTACAGACATTTCATCTGTCCCTCAGCACAGGAATGCTGTATGGAACTGTGCTCACTGGTGTGTTTGCAGTTCCCCACTTTGCCTGAGGAAAGCCTGTGACAGAGCTCAGCACTGCTTGCTGAAGAGTCGTGGTGTGGGATCAGGTGATGGAGCACAGGCAGCAGCTTTTCTGGGCAGAACCAGCTGACATTGCCACACACCAAGGAGAGAATATTCTGGAGGATAACACTCTCCCTGCTTTCCAGAGCACAGCCTTGCAGCACAAACACCCTCTGTAGTTGCCTCACCTGGGCAAGAGCAACACACACCTCTGTGACCTCTGCCCAGATCGTAGGCTCAGACTTTGTGCTCTGCTGCAGCCCCAGCCCTGGAGACACTGCAGATTTCAGACTGCCTTCCTGCCACAGAGATGCTGACAAATCAAAGCAGATTTGAGAGGAGGCAAGAAGCCTGGAGCAACATTAACAAAGATAATTTTGTTTGGGGGAATGAGTTTGATTTGAACAGCAGCTGAGAGGAAAGTCCTCCAGACAGTCCATTGTAGGATGATGATTTTCCTACTTTCTTCCCTCCTCTTTCCCTTCAGTCTCTCAGCAAACCCAAATAAGTGGTCCGAAGCAGTTGTACACCAGAAACAGCAGATAGGGTTGAGAGGGCTTTTCTCTTACGTTCAGTCCACAGGAAGGGAACAAATGGGAAACTCAAAAGTGAAGCTTTACCCAAAACCACTCCCTGAAACAATCACTTCCTCAGCAGTTCACCTCTCCCTGGTGGGCAAGGAGAGAGTGAACAGAGGAATGGGAGCAGGAAATGCTTTCCAGTCAAACCCTGCCAGTGACCAGAGCAAAGACAGCAGAAGTGGGTCACTCACAGGTGAACTGTGGGCACCAGCAGGTGTGGGTGAGTGAGGAGGAGCCTGGAGGAAGCCTCCAAGCCCAGTCAAACCATCACCAGAGCACGTGGAGTCTTGAGAGAGGCTGAGAGTGCACAGCACTATGCATTTGAGTGCCTGCAGGGACAGCACTTCCCTGCTGTCAGTGAGCTGACTCTTCTCTATCGTGGCATTTATCCAGTAGGTGGGAGGTTTCTTTAAATCCCTAGATCTCTATCCAATTGAAGAACAAAGCCATGGAATTGTCCTTCATGGTGTGGTACACAGTCTGTTCTGTCCCTCAAAAGAAAGGAGTTCCACACAGCACACACAGCACCTGCAAGGGAAGGCACAGTCCTGTTTTGCACCAAGTTTTGGCCATACCTGCACTCCAGGGTGGAGTTTGCCTGACACATTCTGGAGGCAAGTAGGATCAAAAAAACTCCTGATACTTACTTTTCTCCGTTTAGGACAGGCCTGTATGTTAAGAAGGGTACTAAGCTACCAGCAGAGTCCTCTGGGCTTTCCCTCAGCCCCTTCCCTCCTGGGCTCCTGGAAGCAGCTGTTCCAGGGGTGTTTACAGGGGGGTGTGCTGCTAACCCATCCAAACAGTAGGCCTCCTGCAAACTTTTCACAGGTCCCTGCTTTCAGCAGGCATAATTTTCCAGCTCTTATTAAATGTTATTCTGGGCACCGGTCTGTATCCTTCTGGAGCTGATTACAGGGGCAGGCAGTGACCCAACAACCTTCATTCTCCTGGGATGATGCAATAGCAGAGTCAGGCTCCGGAAGTGCAGCAGGCTGAGCTGGGCAGCTGAAATTCCCAAGTCAGCGTTTTGTTTTCCTGCAACTGAGGGTAGGGTTTCAAAGTGTGGAACAGTCCTTTAAGTTCTCTCTTATGAGGTCAGGCTAAATGCTTCGCTTTATGTATGAAGAGAGGGTGATCTTTGCCAGAGTCTGCACTGGCTTTGCTTCTGTTTTGGTTTCTGCTTCGGCTGAGAGCTCAGGGTAGCTGGAAATGCATTTCCACAGCAGTCCAGGCTCTGCTGGGAAGTGCCCCCTTCAAGAAACAGCGGGTTTCAGAAGCACCAAAGCAATTCAGCAGCAGCACCAGAGGGACTCTCTCTGTCACTCAAATGCCCTTCCTTTCCACTCAGTCTGCAGCTTCAAGACTGTATTTGATTTGGGCCAGTGAATAACATGAAAGAAGGAATAAAAGAATAAAGCTCTGAAGAGGTGGCCGGGCTGTGAGAGAAGTGTGAAGGCTTCAACACACACCTGAGTGGGGAAGGGCATGTTACAAACACCCAGGGCTGCAGGAGAGGAATCCTGTCAGAATTCCATCCTCTCCCTTGTTTCCATCAAATACAGTTCTCTTGATAGGAAAGACCCACTCAGCCCAGCCTCCATGGTTCTCCAGGAAAGCATTAGAGAGTACATTACAACTGGTAGAACAGTGAAAGCCCCAGAAAATGTTCTCTGTTACAGGACTTGCAATAGCAGAGGAACTGACTGGCTGCACCAGCACACCTGTAGGTGGGTTGGCCTGACTGATGTACTGCAGCAATGGGGCAATTGTTTGCTTGACATCCTTCAGGCTGATTAACCTGTAACCTTAGCACTGGGGTCCCACCACAGGCTCTAGCAACGCTGTAAGGGACAGAGACAGAAGGGCCCTGAGGCCAAACGCTTACTCAGACTGTTTAAGCCTGTTTACCATACCTGATGTCAAGAGCAGATTGATTTCTGCTCTTAAAGACTAGTCCAGAATTTCCTTCCTATCTGAACTAATTGAGGACCAATACATATCAATTTCTCTTATGCCAACAGTGTTGTGAATTGTAATAGCACTCTGTCTCCCAAACCTGCACTTACCTTCTTGCTGCTTCTATGCAGAGGAGCTGTATGTGCTCAGTCCCTTGGCTTAACCAAAACTCTTCTCCCTGTGGCTCCCACGACAGACTCTCATCTCATTTTGATTTCAGAATTTCTGCCCTTTGAAATGCTGTGCTTTGACAGCTCGAGATTTCTGATCATGGATGTTTCTGGAGGAAAAAAAAAGCCATCAGAGCATAAAGAACTGGTACCTAAAATTAGGAACTGGCTTCTTCACATCGCTCCCTGGGGCTCTGTGAAAGAGCTGCTAAATGGGTTTTGAGCAAAGACATTAATTTTTCTTTGAAAATCTGAATGAAGCAACAGGAATTCGTTGCTGATGGAAGGGGCTGGACATGAGACTGGACAAACACTACTAATACAGTAGGATTTTCCAGGGACCATGTAACATGTGTGGAAACAAAGCTGCAATGGGAAATTTCTCTTTAGGGATGTAACATTAAGAACAGTCTGTTCTTAGTCCAGCAGGAAGCAAAATCAGTTGAATTTGATCCCAAGTAGTGAACAAAAAAATGCCAGGCATTTTCTGGATGTCTGTGTTATTACAGGGACCAGCCAGGGCTGAGCTGTTTGACTTTGAGTTGTACAGCTGTTAAAGTTCTAAGAAATGAAGTCATGGCTTTCAACATGCCCCAGTTACTGCATGAATTTCTGTCTGAACTCTAAGGTGGCTTGGACTCTCAGAAGTGCATGGATGTCACCATCTATTTTTCTGCAAGCTCAAATGGGACCAATACAACAGTGGAGTTCACCTGACTTTAAGCATGATTCTGTAATGCACCACCAGCACTGTCACTGCAGGTCTGGCTGACCCTTTCAACACTGCCAGTTTTACCGGCTGGGAGCAACCACAGATACCATAACCCTTGTTTGGAAGAAAATACCTGAAACAAGTCTCAAATGGTCTGTTTGCTGCCTCAATTTTTAGAGTTTTGACCAACCATTTTATTAATTTGAAAGTAACACAGTGCTTACCTGTTACAAGAAAACACAAGTACAGCTCCCCTGTTTCCCTTTCACAACACTGTAGAGATGCAGCAATGTATTTCATTGTGTCTGTCACAAGCTGGTACCTCGTGTTTTGTCCCCCTGCCCTTGCTCACACTGCTTATTTTTTGTCTCCAGCACAGGATTTGGATGTGCCTGTGCTGTAGGGTTTGGCCAGCCCCATTCCCAGCACGCACTGACACAATTCCACTCCATTCTCAATTCCACTGCAATAATGTGACCCAGCAGAGAGAGACCTGTCAGCACATCACAATCTCCTGGCCTGTCCTGCCTTCCAGCCCCAGAAGAAAAGAGCAGGCAGCTTTCTCTTCCGTCCCCACCAGCTCTCCCTCCTCTCCCAGGCATCAGTGTGTCTGTCAGCAGGTTAAGCAGGGAGGAAGCAGGGTCTGAAATGACAAAATCAAAGGGACTACCTGTCCCCTTCATCAACTGACATCAGGAATCTACTCGTTATGAATCTGCACGGGGATCAAACAGCACAGACTCTGCTGCAAGCAAATACTTTTGAAAACTGAGTAATTGGAAGGTTCTCTTTTAATGGGTGTTATCCTTAAGATAGAGAAGAAGATCTGAACAGGCTCTGACCTCTCCTGAGATGGGTGCACTGGCAGCCTGTTTTGTTCTACAAAACATTTAGTCTAGAAGACATTCAGCATATTTACTTTTTCCAGTTCTAGGAGAGAAAAAGGACAGCCTTTGAAGAGAAATTTTTGCATCTAGCCTCTTTTCAAATAACAAGGTCTTGGACAAACCAGGGTATGAGTGATCTGGTCATGTAATAAATAGCCACTCCTGTGATATGGAAGAGATCTGGGATGAATCCTGAACAAATTAACCAGAAATTTGTCTTGGTGGCTTGAATTGCTGAGCTATGGGATCTGGAAGCGTCACAGGCGTGTCATAGCTGTGGTTTGCCTTGAGAATTACCCTAAGTAGCCTTATTATCACCACCAAAATGATAGAGTATGGCAAATGGAATGCAAACCAAACAATGGAATGACCCATGAAGCTATTTTTCTGAGGTCTTCTGTTTGAACTCATTTCCCCCCCAGTTTTCACATGTGAAATCCCAGTAACATGAACTCCCAGATTGGGTCAGCAATATCTGTGAGATATCAGAAAGATCAGCAATGTGTTCTTGCTAAAGTTCTCTCACTCAGTTTCATTTTTCTAAGGCAAGACGAAAGATACTCAAAGTTACGCTCACACACAAATGTTTAGCTAAAATCACTACTGATTTCATAAAGCAAAGGTTCATTCTTAAAAAAGAAATTGTGTGTTAAAACACGGTCATCAGACTGGATCTTGAGAAACTGTTCTAGCCTTTTCCAAGGAGAATGTCATTTCAACTCATTGTTAAAAAATGCAAACAAAAGATGAATATTTAGAAGAGAGAAGAGACTCGTGCTTACATAGCTGAAGGCAAAGAGCAAGGAACTGCAGACAGACTGGAATCATTAGTGAGCCTGAGTCTGCTGTAACTGCAGCTCACTGAAGGCACCTCTGAGTAAACCTCCCAACAGGTCCTGTGGCTAAAGTGGTACATAAAGGCTTCAGAGCCTCGGGGTTTTCCCTTTATTTGCCAGGAAGCTTTGGTAGAGCAAGAGGCTGATTGGAATAAGCTGCAGAGCTTTGTCCAGAGCATCAAAGCTGTCGCTTCTCTGGCAGGCAAAGTCAGAGCAAAAGGCTGCAGGAAGTCCCCACCTGCTGCAAGAGAACTGAGGCTGGTGCCTCAACAGGAGCTCTTACAACACAGGGCAAAGCCAAGGCACTGAGCAGAGACTCCTGTAGATTAAATTCAGCTCTGGAAGACAGGATGTTTGTCTAAAACCTTGGCAGTGAAAGATGGTTGTTCTTGGCACTAACCTCAATCACTGCTGAAGTCCCTCTACTATACAGTTACCAATAAAGAATGCATGGGATTCCTCTGGAACTGCCAGAGTGCAGAAACAGCAATGCAAAAAATAATGTTATGAAGTAGACGGGAATATAAATATAAATATTAACCCTTTTCTGGACGTGGCTACTGCTGGTCTACCTGATTCTATGTAGATCACAGGAACTGGACTGGCCATTGCCCTAGGGAGCTGAACAAATCACCTCACTGCCTGCAATATAATTCTGCCACCTGTAAAACAGGAGTGACTCTTCTCTAGTGCTTAGGAGGGACAAATCAGAAATGGTGTCTAAGAGCAGGTTCTTCTTATTAATGCTTGAAATCCACTCCGGTGATCTTGGAATGGGTGTGAGGGACAGAGTGGTTCTAATAGCATGAACTGTCCCTCTGAGTGCCTGAAACACAAGCAGTTGGAAATCTCTTAAGCATGGCCTTAATCCCAGTTAGGCCAAGCTGAGGTAACTATTGCAGACAGAACATGAAGGATTTTAAAAATTTAAATACTGTAAATATGTGCTACAGCCTTTGGTGAACTGGGACATAAACACCTTTTGGGTTTTGGAAGCAAGGACGATAAACTATTATCTGGCAGCACATCCCTAATACATGCAATGTCCTTATTGGCAAACTGGAAAATGTACAATACAGTACAAACATATTCATAATATACCCACTGCCCCAGATTCTGGCCACTCCTTCCAAGACTTAATCAGGTCAACAGTTGGGTGACTTATGTTCAATTAAGTATCTTAATTGATAACTTAGAAAATATAATGCAATTTGAATGCAAAGATCATCAACTGTAGTGCTAGAAGAAACCTCTATATTAACCTTTTCAGTTGCACTTCACAAGGTACAAACAGCCACAAAGACCATTGATTTTGAACCATGCTGAGAGAAGATGGAGCACAGCACAGGATATCATTCTCTAGCAAAAGGGTTATATTGACAACCTCACAGTGGGCATTTTAGGATGCTAAGAACTCAGCAGCCCCTATTACCCATTTTTTAAATCAACAAATGTACTTCAAGAAAATAACCAGTAGGAAAACAAAATCACTTTTGTTAGATAAACCTTAAATCATCCAAATTAGGCAATGTGTGGATAAACCTCACATATGTTGTACTCCTGCCACACTGAACACAACTGACTTGCCCAGGTGGAAAACTGAGGTATATATATTCCTAAAAATGGTCCAGGAGCAAAGAAAGCAGCTCTCATAAATGCTCAGAACAAAAGAGAAAGGCAAGCAAACTTGTACAGAAAGACAGGGTCAAAAGGGACCCAAGCATGGCAAACTCTGGTTTAGTTTTCTAGTCTTTATGCATTTCTGTGTAAGCAGAAAGGATGAGTTTTCCTGGAGTCTCTGAAGCAGTGCCTAGAATGTTTTCAATGAAAATTAAAATGGTGCTGCACAGAAAAAAAGAACAGCAAACCTGCCAAATGCTTTTTTTCTAGTAGTTAAAATATCTCTTTTCATAGATACATTAAAATATTTTAGCCTAAAACATGCCAAGAACCTTGAAATCCCCCAGTTAATTATTCAGCTCAGCAACATTAGAAGAGGAGCTTCTGCAATCTTGTTTCTGTCTTAGAGAGCAAGTGGAAAAAATCTATCATGTAATCAGAGACGCAACACACATCTGGATGCACCTGATGAACACAGGAGATCCCACTCTGCCAAGGATGTGGTTATGGCACAAACAGCCCCTTCTGCTGGCAACACCAAAGCACTTCCCGTGAGCTCAGCAAAATGAAAAAAGTGCTGAATGACATGGAAATCAATAAACATAAAAGCAAAACTTGCCTTCCCCTCAAATCACCAAATATCCAACACCCTTGAATAACTGGTGTTTGATTTTTTTATATAATTACGCGTGGTTAACATGTACTTCATTTAAGGATATTGAATGGGCACTGACATGTATCACAGAGTAAGATTCCTACTTTTGTCTACAGAGCAGAACTTTCAATGGAACATTCTCCTCTGTCACCTGGGAACTCTAACTTTCTTGGGGTTAACACTTTAACACAAAGGAAAGAGAGCTCAAACCCCAGAACCTCCCAGCATATAAATTTCACAACTGTCTTGAACAGAAGGTTCTTCCTCTGCAACAAATGCACTAATTTGAGAAAAAACCAGGAGTCTGTGCTGCTTTAGTAATTTTTTAAATGCTTTTTAAAAAGTGACAAAATGGCACTCATTTGTAGCGAGTAAATGACAATAATTTGACTTGGAACTCGTGTGACCCAACAGTTTCTGCACTTGGCACCACAACCTTTGTGCCACAGAAACCTGCTGTTCCATTAACATGGGCAACCACAACGTGCTTAATGCAAACAATGTGGCTATGGAAAAGCAGGTTTTGGGAATCATGACAATTAGGGGCAGATAACTCTCTCCTTGTTGATCATGATGCAACTACACAAGGACAGAACTTTTACAGTATAAGGCACCCCCCAAAAAAACCCCACCTAACCCCACGAGCCCCAAAGAAAAATAAAGCAAAACCCAAAAGCCCCAGAGGTTTAAAAATATGTAGGGAAGATCAATGCTATACTCCTGAGGTGAATATCTTACCAGTTTGGACTGAGGGAAAGCAAAAATGTGCTCATAATCTAAACATATTTAGGTCAAGGAGGTTCCTGGATTTTAAATTCCTCCCTTCCCTAGGAATTAAGTAGTGAAGATGCAGAAAATCCAAGGGAAAGGGACAGATGAGACTAGAGGGCTAGAACTCTAGTAGGCTAGAGTTCAATTTTTTTTTTCACAACTCTCCTAACTTTGAGGCTTCTGATGTATAAAAGTTTAAATCAATGTTATAATGTTCAAATTATTTTCTGATAGCTGGTGAAATGACATCAGGCTATTTGTACACAAACAACTTTGAGGCATTTTATTTTTAATTTGCATACAATTCTTAAAGTGAATTCCACATGAAGAAGGGTGAGATACAACAGAGCTCATTTACCATTTCACAAGTTAACAGAACAAAGTAAACATCTGTCCTTCTTATTAATTAGCATCTACCCCTTACTCCAACTTGTCACTTCCTGCTGCAAGTCCCCATGTCAGGGAAATGCATGGCCCAGTTCCAACCTCCACAGACGTTCACACGTGGACTTCAGTGATGCTGCAAATCAGAACAGCAAGAAAAAATGGAAAGACTTCAGATGACTTTATATTCTCTTAATGGTTCACAAACGGAGACCCCAAATTCTGAGTACAAAAATACTTCAGTTGTCCAGCTCAGCCATTCATCTGACTGTGGTTCCTCTGTGGAGACCCAGCTAAGGAGAAAATACTTTCTGTCAAATATGAGGGGGAATTAAATCAGAAGCAGAGAAGTCTCAAAATGACTGTGCTAAAATGGACTTCCCAAACAATTTTCTCTGGAATACCATTTGATCATGCTCTTTCCTTCTACATACTGATAAAATTTTCTAGCTATATAATTTCCATACATAGTTGCATCTGACCAGGTTTTTGGCTTGTATCAAACTGGCAAATACCATCCTGACCCAAACATATTACAACATTACAGCTGCAATAAGACAGTGGCATGTTGCTAAAGACAGCAACATCTTTCTTCATGCTTTAATGAGCTCAAATAATAGGTTAAACACAGGTCAAAATGGAAGCAGTAACAAATCTGTCTTGCAGATCTTTCCAAAAAAGAGGTGGGAATGTGAGGCTATCCAGGTAAAAACAAAGACAAGCTGCAAAGAAACTGAACCTCCCAAGATCAGCAGAAAATCCCCCTCACTAGAGCTGTCTTTATTGAGGTCTCACAGCAAAAAATACCAGCTTAGCCTTCTGCCTAAAGCTTCACAGGAAGCCTTTTTCTTGGTGTAGGAGTTGAGATCCTGTGACACTGTTCACAGTGAGATGAATGAAAAACAACCCAATTGCTAAAAATTACACAACTTGGAATTGCACGTTGTCACTGATAGCACAGGGTTTGCATGTGCACACAACCCACACAGCTGGCACATCTGGCAATGCCACTGATTCCAGTGGGGACATGCCAATTCTTTTCCTCCCATGATTGTGGATTCTCCAGCAACTCTACTGAGTCTGAAAAACATCAGTATCAGAGAAGAGACTCTAACAATAAAAACCTCTGTACACTTGAATATTTATTAATTCTCTAGCAGGTTTTTTTGCTATATATTTAACACTAGTGTGATAAAATTTCTGGTAATTCTATCTCATGCAGGTAACTTAAATGAGGAGTTAGCACTACCTAAACTGATAAAGCTACCACTATGGGGTGACTGGGGAGGCTACAGGACAAGAGTTCTCTGCAACAAGGACAACTGGGCAGGTGTGTCTGGGACACAGTAGGCTCAGCTGGATGTGCCTGCCAGGGGCCCAAAGGACAGCAGAGCCCTCAGTGGCAACATCCTTTGACCCAAACAGACTTGCCATTATTGTTTCAAAGGACAATTGAGTGGAGTTGGAGACAATTATTTTTGGTGCTTCTGTAGTGAAGTCAAATCGTTGCTAGTTGAAGTTGCTGTGATTTGTGTTCTTTCTTTGGCAGAGTAAGATGTGTTACTCTACCCAAAGTGCTATTGTTTAGGTCACAACAGATATTGAGAGCACACTGTACCTTTCTGCAGCTGAAGACAGAGATTGCTGACAGATGCTGCTATTCCTTCTCTGCAATTCCTCAGTGAATGCATTTGCATCAATAGCAACTATAAAAACAAACTCCCTAGAGTCCAAATTTAAAAAAAATATATTACAGGAAAAGTCTACTCGTAATTAACTTATTCTTTTCTCCTACAATTCCCACAGGTTTCAAAACATAATAATTATAAATGCAATTATTAGAAGAATATAACAAGATTGTGATAGTCTTCTGTTGTACTGGGCATTTCCCTTTTTAAACTGACATACATTCTAACAGAAATACCACAGCATGAACCAGATAATTTCAATTAAAAAACAAAATGCAAACTATTCAGTCCCACATTAGAGCATGTGTTTGTGTGTATAATATTGTAAAAGTAGTCACACATTAGAGGTATATAATTGAAACAGCATTTTCTTTCATGAACCTGCTATTACTGAGGCAGTGACAAGGTTTCCATTTCTTTGTTTTCTGAGCTCTTTAAAGAATGGCTATTGCCACATTTTGTAAACCCAAATACTGTCCAAGCAGAAGCTTGTTGGTATCAGGTGAGGAGAAGCTTGTTGGTATCAGGTGAGAAGCAACACTATTAGTGCAAACAGGTGCAGAGACAATTCCTCCAGTTTTGGGGTGAACCAGCTGTGTAACACTGAAAGAGGACAGGCATCTTCTTCAAAGCTACGCTCGGGCGTGTTTCTCCACTCAGCTAGACATCCTTCTTCACCGTGGTCTTCTTTTCACAGGGGCAGTTGGGGGAGAACCACCAGCTCAAGGGATATTCATCACATGAAAGATTTCTTGACTGTTTTCCCACTAATAGTATGAATGCTTTACAAGTCAAGGAATGATAAATACCTCAAGCATCAGAAAAGTGACAATAATACTGACTTAGTATCTTTAGTAAAAAGTGAAACATTCTCTCCTGAGATATAAGTCAAGGAAGGAACAGTAATGATGAACCTAACACTGTACCATTATTTGATCATCATGCACCTCAGCTGGGCAGATGGGAAAGAACAAGTGTTTATTGCCCTCTGCTCATCCACAGCTATGACAGGCAGTTATTTAGCTAAGTGCTTGGCATACCAGTATGCTGTCAGAGCAGTTCTCAATGTGCTGTCCCCCTTTAGCTTATGTCTTTAAAAGAAAAATAAAACAAAACAAAAAAAGGAAAAACAAAAGGACAAAAAAGGAAGAAAATCTCAGCAGGTTAACCCTCATCTTCTCTCAGCTCTGTGGGGAGAAATTTGTATTGCTGTTGGCGGATCTGGGCCAGTTTTTTTCTTGCCTCTTCCAGCTCTCTCTCCTTCTTCAGCATTTCTTCTTGGGCTGCAATGATCTACAAAACAAAAGCATGAATGATGACACTGGAATACTGTCTATAAAATCAGATTTCTTCCTCTGTGACTCCAGTCACATGAGCATTCTCCAGATAAGCACCAAATTTCAGTGACTTCATTGTGAGCTGCTCACATTTTTCCAGCTCCCAGGAGTCTGCCATCAAGAGCAGTATTGTATTCCCACATATTTCTTAAAGAGGACTAGAAAAGGGGGAAGAGAATCTCCCACCATAGTTTCACCACGGATTCATGGTGGATTTTATAGCACTGTGCTCCCCCAGCATTCATCAGGCTGAGGGTTCAGCACATGCACAACAAGCACTATGTCTGAGCACATGTTTGAGTGGCAGTAAAACTGAACACTCATTACAGCAGGGACCCACAGCATGTTCCTGCAGCTCAGAATGCCAGAGAAAAATGTCAGTAGTACAGACATGCAGAAATAATAAAAGGTCAAATATCATCTGAGCAGCAGCCACAGTATTTGGCGTACCCCATCCAGAAGTTGGTACAACCTCAAAGCCTTGGAATCTATTTTAAAATATTTTTATTATTTCCCAATAATTACTATGGTCACAGTAACCAAAGTCATTGGCTTTTATGTCTTACTATTTCTTTGCTTATATGCACACTAAACTATTGCTCCATTAAGATTTGGGAACATTTAAAGTACCTAAGGGAAGTCTGAAAAGAGCCATTAACTTAATCAGAACAAAAGTACAGAATCCTGGGCAGTGGAAGCTGCTTTTCCAGCAAATGTCCCCTGAAGAAGTGCAGACAGCACACAGCAAATCCCTCTGCTCTGCTGCCACTGGTGACCTGACACAGGGCCACCAAGTCACTTATCTCAGAGACTTCTAACCAGGTTTGTGCAGCTGCACCTTGACACACCCTGAGACAAGTTTCCCCTGCTCTGTTTTTCGTGCTCACCTGAGCAATGCCACCCACGAACTTGGTCTTGACCACAACGTCGTCGTCCTCTGCCTTTCCAAACGCTGCCTTCTGTGCTGCCCTCACCAGGTTGTCCGAGGCACGTTTGACAGCGTTGCCTGCAGCCTGGGGGACCAGGGACAGGACACGTACAGTGACGATGCAGCACTGGCAGGGGTCCATCTCAGCACCACAGCTAACCACCTCTGCTTGACTACAGTGCAAAGATGCGCTTTGTTTTTCCCAGTGAAAAGCACATTAATTGATGGTACAGAAAGGAACACAACTCCTTTATTTAAGAAGCTGGAACAGTCACTAATCAGACCTTTCCCCTACAGTTTGAAATAAAACAGTGGATGAAACCACAAGTTACATTGGTCACAACGCTGATCAGACTATTTTTTGTTGAGAAAACAGAAACTGGAAACTAGTGTATAAACACTTATTATAAGACAATTAAGTTTTTGAATTAATGGACTTTCATCAGGGCAAATTAGCAACTTACACAGCCATTGCTGCCTTACATTTAAACTTACATTTCCTGAGCCTTCTGCAAAGAAACAGTCAAACACTTGTAACACTCCTTTTGCTGTCTGACCGGGAGGGGAAACACAAGAACCAGCCCTGAACCTTCCCCCAGTCCTGCCCCAGTTCCATCTCCCTTTCAACTCCTCCCTGCTGCAGTGACCCAAATACAAACCATTTCTGCTCAGCCTGGAGCTCATCCAGAAGAAACAGCAACATTTCCAAGGGTTTCATTGAGTTTTGGAGGACTCTGTAAGAGTGCATTCCAAATTTGCATTCATGGGAAAGGCAGTTCCAGTCAGGGTAGGGAGGAGGAAACAGATACACTCCAAGTCCTGAGCCCGACCTATTGATCAAAGCCATGTGAAAACATCTGTGCTGGGGGCAAGGCCAGCTGAAAAGGCTCAGTGGTTTTGGCAAGCCCACCAGTAAAAATACTTAGCAGACATTAACTCCAGGGTTTTGCTGTGATAAAGGACATGATTTCCAAGTGCTAACTGCTTTTCCCTTCATTATTTATTTTGGGACTGATGTGAAGCTTGGTAAAATGTTAAAGTTCAATTTCAATCCATGCCTGGGCTTGTTTCCTTTTCACATTCCCTTCCAATTTCTCATATTCAATGTCTATTTAATATAAATTTATAAATACAATGAATGAGAACCCTGAATTTCCTGTCAGAGCTGATGAAACAACACAGTCTCTAGTACTTAATTTTCTTCTTGTTTCTACTGCCTGTTCTGCATTTAAAATTCCCATCCTGGCATTTGGATAGTGAAGTGCAGGTGGCATTACAGGCAGAACCATCCTCCAGTTCCTGACACCTCCTCCACAGCCCTTGGACAGTGTCAATCTACATGAATCCACTATAAAACACTAAAACCTTCTCCTCCCTGGTGACAACATGAGCTTGCCACTGCTTTCTATAGAAACAAATAGATTTTTCACACATTCATACATTTCTTTTTTCCTCCTAACTATTTAAACCATTTTTCTACTTTGAATAGAATTATGACATCAGTTCCTCCTGCTTGGACAGATATTTAATCTAACAATATTGCACCTAAACCAGAGCTTGACTGCCAGTCACCATTTACATCTCTCAACAGCTTTAAAAAAAATGAAAAGCAAAGCAAGCAGTGAAGTGAGCTGTAGCTACTGATGAATAACAACAAATGCCCAATCATTTCACCCAGGATGAATGAAAGCACCCCAGAATCATACAAGAAGGGAAAACAGAACCCAAATCCAAAAGTTCAGGGAACTATTCCTACAATGTAGGGTTTGTGCATGTAAGGCAGTGCTCACCCAGCACTCCTCTGGGTTTTCAGCAATTAAGAACACAAGTACCTGCAGCCTCCTCATGGCTTCAGAGTCGTGGTCAGCCTTCACTTTGCAAGCCACAAGCAGCTGTGCCGTGGAAGCTGCCACTTGTTTGGCAGAGGAGATGAGCTTCTCCTCACTGGCATGGCCTTGCACCGAGGCGTTGGCAGCTTCACAGAGGTTGCTGGTTGCAGCTGCCACCATTCGGGCCTGGAGGAGAGGAAAAAAAGCCCCTGTGTGTCCTCCTGGGATATGATCTCTCCAGGGAAGGTGCCAGTTTTCTCATGAGAAGAAGCTACTCACAGCGGAAATAAGTCCCTGAGACCACTGTCCATCATCAGCTGCATTTGCAGGGATTGCTCCAACCTGAAAAAACAGGTCAGAGATGGTTTACAAGAACACAGAAAATACCATGGCTTTGTCTCAGATGTAGACAGGCAGTAATCCACGATTAAAGGAAACTCCTGTCCCTGTGGCTGTGCCCAGCACATCCAGGAGCACAACATCCAACTGGAAGTTAGTGGTCAGAACGTGCTTCCTGCTCATGTGGTGTCCAACTGGCTACACTGCTTCACCTGACCCATTTTGGGACACACACAAGCAATTACCAGAGTAACGCTAAGTATCAGAGTTCTGATGGCTGAAGCCACAGCTCTGCAACAACTGCAGCAGTAGTTCCTCATCTCCTGGGCTTTAAAGTAACTTATTTCTCTCTCCATAACACATTTGAATTCACATCACTCTTGAATATCTTCTGATTCTGGCACTATGGGAAGGTACAAATGAGATTCCCATTGCCTTTGTGCCCAATCCCAGCCCACTTTTCTGCATGGCTTATCCACTGAAGTGCTCATGGACCAGCAGCGCCAGCAACAAGCAGGAGACAGTTTTCTCCCCACATTAGACAAAGGCAACGAAACTAAATTCTACATCTGGTTGTCAGGCCCCCCTCCTCACTGTCGGGGTCTGGGTGTTTTTGGGACAGAAACTGGAATATGTGAAGTATAAACATCCAGATACTTGGATTTTGAAGGAAATAGAAACAGGGTTTTGTGCATAATGAGAATGCCAGGGAATGAAATTGAATCCTTATGTGTGGCATCAACATAAACAGAAGATGTGTTCTCCTAGGGTGACACTACTGTATAACTGAACAACCAGTTGTACAAAAGAAAGCACTAGGTCCCAAATCATTTAGGTTTCAGGGTTTTCTTGCCTCATCACCCCCTGAAAACACAGACCACAGATGAAGTGCTCTGTGCTCCTGCTAGAACTAGAAGCCAAGGTTCCCAGAGTCCCAGCTGACGCAGGGCACAGCACTGTGGTGGCTTCATGGCACAGGCTGCTCCAAATCAGGAATCAGATGGAAGTGGAAACCAGAACTATATCAAAACAATGATCCTATAACCAATTGTTCTCCTCACAGGCAACATATCTGGTTGAGGTTCAGATTTTAAGTTTCAAAGTATA
Source organism: Campylorhamphus procurvoides (assembly GCA_013396655.1). NCBI lineage: Eukaryota > Metazoa > Chordata > Aves > Passeriformes > Dendrocolaptidae > Campylorhamphus > Campylorhamphus procurvoides. The sequence goes on along the minus strand of WBMV01004179.1, from coordinate 157,395 downwards.
CTAACTGTGGAAGAAAAGTGGTGGATGTGAAATGGTTTCCAAAGAGCTCAACTCTGACATAACAAAAGGGTGACACGTGTTATAAGCTCTGTTCCCTTGGTCCCAATTACAAGCACAGCCCCTCAAACACCCTGAATTTGCAAGTAGGCCTGTGTCCCACTGAACCACACAAAGCACTGAGGGCACAATTAGTGAGGCCTTTTGCTGTTCTGCTCCAGAGAGCAATTGTGACATTTGTTTTTGGATCCCCAAGCTGTCTTCTGGGACTGTACATCACCAGCTTGAACCATAGACCTTCGTGAAATGAGAAACACCCCACAAACAGTAAAACCCCCCACAACTGAAACATTTGGAGAGCCAAACACTTGATTGCACTCGTGAGATTTAAAGAAACATAATTGTGGTATTTCTTTTTAAACAGAGCCAGGTCTGGGTCATATATTGTGACGAGCACTGAGAAGGTTTACATTTTCATTAGTCATTCCCAAGCTTCTTTCTTACTGTTTTAATGGAAAACGGCCAGGAGACCAGATTCAATTTCGCTGCTTTGCCCCACCACTGTTGCTTCTTGTCCTGTTTACCCACCTTTCCCTGTGCCACCAGTTCTCTCTGGGCTGCTGAGGCTGACTTCACCAGCGCACTGGTAGCAGCTGCAATGGATTTAGCTGCTTCCAGGATCTGTTCTTCAAAATCCAGAGTCTCATCCGCTTGCTATAACCAAGAAAAAACCACATTACACATTTGGCCAAATATATTTTCAAGGCTGCGGACATATACAAAGTACAGCAAGAAGGTTTTGGAACCAATCAGTAAGTGCAGTAAGACCTATAACAACATTTTCTGTGAAGGAGTTTCATGTGGACTAAAGCTGGGAGTCAGCATAAGTGAATTTAAATATTAGATGGTCCTTGTAGCTGCTCACACTGAAATGAACTATCATATGAGACAGGTAAAGAATGGCCACCAACCTCCGAACACATTATTTACACCAGGGCTACTCTAAGCTACACTCAGAAAAGAGCAGGTCTGAAGAGAAATTCTTGCTTTCCCCATGAAGGTTACCTTTGCAGTGCCACAGTACTGACTTCCAGCACTGCTAAACCAGCAAAGCATTTCCTAAATGCTTAGAGACTTCGGGCACTGCAAGAGAATACATGTGAGTGTCTCATCCACCTGCACTGAGCAATATAAAGCAGATACCAAGCAAGGGCAAACACTGAACAGCTTTGGCACAAGCTGCCACCTCCCAGAGGGCAGCTTTGTGAAGCTTAGAGCTCGTGGAGATGGAAGTTCCACAGCTCTGCCTAGGACACTTCAGTCAGCCAAACACATCTTTCAACAGGCATGTGCAGATAGAAAAAAATCAGCTGTTCATAGTGAGGTTTCTTGATACTTAAAATGCAAATCCATAGAAATAACTTCCCTGACTTCCTAATCATTTAAACAAGCACTGAAAACATTTATCCATTCAAGCATGTTTTTCTAGCTTCTTAGCAGTTAACAAAATAGATGGAGAGAAATGGTTATTTTTATTTTAAACAGAAGCAGGGTCAGGTATTCTGGTTGTGTCTTATACAAAAAAATTTGTTCATGATCCAATCACCAGGCTGCCAGAAGCCACAGCAGTATGACAAGAAGGGTGAAGGGCTGGAATATCAGAACAGGCTACCCTGAGAGATGAGTGGCAAGAGTGGTTTATTCTAACTTAGGCCACCACAGCATTCTTGTGCCAAATAGCTAACCTTGAAAACACCAGCCAAGCTTTAAGAGAGAAAATTGGGCACTTCACTTGCAAGTCTAAGCATACCCATCTACATCTGAGTCAGGTTTAGTTCTCTTGTTATTGCAGTCTGATGAAATAGTAGCCAACTATAAAATAATAAAACATAATGATGAGTAATTACAAATCATTACAAAATGCACTTGGTCCTACAGCATGTCACAAAGTGCCACAGGACTAAAAGTCTAGGAGATGAAACCACAGCACCCGCAGACACCAGAAAAAGTGATCTCAAAATTAAAATTGATGGGTAGACAAAGCTGTTGGCACTTTAAAGTTTTTCCTGTCCTTTAGGAAAAGCCACCTAACCCATGGAAAAGTATTTATCTTGCCTTGCTAACGGGACTATTCACATCCACTGAGGCACATCTTTGCAATGAAAGGGATTGCTCTGGAAAGGGAGCAGGTCATGTTCCACATGAAGTCTTGGCAATGCTTGCAATGGAACATCATGACCCTTATTAATCCTAAGTGGTTCATCACAGGAGGCCTGGATTGATGCATCAGGCCTCAAGTCTTATTTAGAAAACTCTTATTTCAATCACAGCATAACCAAAGTGACTAAATGGAATTCAGTATAGTTGCTATCAGAATTCTTTTCCTTATTAAAACATGCTTTATTGACTTTGATTTGACTAAAGACTTAAGGTGAAATATCAGCAAAGTCCCACTGAATGACAGTAAATTTAACTGTCTCCCACTGCACTTTTAACAGACTGTTATCGCACTTTTACTTTTGTCCACGGCTCCCTGTTATCAAGAGCTTTTACATTTTCATTTCCAACATAAAATACATCATGTGCATTATTCTTCACATGTCAGAACTGTCAGGAATTCAAACCGAGGTGGGGCAGCATTTCAGTATCTGCTTCTTTATTATAAAGGAGGTGTCAATCTTTGCTGGAGTTTAATGAAACACCTGTGGCCACGCTCTGATGTGTTGGACAGCTGTGTGTGCCCAGATGGAATTCCATTTGGAAAAAACCAGCCACCAAAAAGATGCTGAAGGAAAAGCAGTTGTTTGAATTCAGTTCAGGGTAGGGAGAAGAAATCTTGCACACAGATGCTAAGGGAAAAATACTACTTTTCACAGAGAATAATGAGAAATCAAAGCTTGCATTACTGAGAATGCCATTGTACAGTGGCTGGATTAACTTCCACCCTGGAGCAGCAGGTGAAGTCAGCAGGAAATCAGACACCTAAACCTTAAGTGTCTCCTCAGGTAACAGATTTTTCCCCCTTCTTTCCAATTATACTGAAATTTGGGGGGTTGGGAGAACAAACCATACCCCAAGTTTTTCAAATTTCCAAAACTTCCATTCCCTGGTATTTCACAACTTCTTTATTGTTGGGAAAAAAGAAAAAAGAAGTTTTCTCTTAGCAGTCAATCCCTTTTGTGGGGAACTTATTTTTGAAGCAGCCTTGTGCAGCACTCAAACTGCTGTACTTCTCTTGGCTTCACATCTTTTCTAACAAGCCCTTCTGGTCTGGTCCTGCCCTGCAGTTGTCCCTCCAGCACTGTCAGGTGTGACCTCCTAGGGCTGGCCACTCCTGCCTGAAGTGGGGCAGAAGGCTCAGCCAGCACGTTCACGTGCCTGGGCTCTCCCAGGGCATTCCTGAGCAATCAGGACAGGGAACAGCCCAGGAAAACAAAGCAGAACACCCCACAAGAGAAGCAACTATTCCCACTCCTATCATTAAAGAGCGTGTCCTGAACTGTTTAAGTTCACACTCACAAACAGTACCCTCCCAGCACGTTCACAGCCTTCTTGACTGAAGAGCAATGATGTGATACATGGCAGAAAATATCACCTTGTAAGGTTTTAGGGAGGACTTTTTGGGTTTCTTTACAAAACCACACCTATGACACCAGGGATCAGCCTCTCCTTCCTCAAGCAGCCCCCAGGAAGATCACCATCTTGTCTTCCTCAAGCTCAAACTAATATGCTGTTATTGACTATGTTCAGGTATAAATGGATTGGAAAATGAAGTCACCAGAATGGACAAACCAAAATCATTGGCTAGCTACACAGTCTGTAGCATGAAGTGTCCTGAAAATGTTGGTTATGCCATTAAAAACAACACAGGCAAAAAAGGAGATGTTTTTGTGGTGTATTTTAACCATTTTTTTATAGCATCTCCATTATCAGGGATAGCATAAATAAAGTCAGGGTTAATAGGAAAACAAATGAGCCCCCAATCTCATTGCCAAACAGTAGCAAAAACTACAAAATACGAACCATTTTATATTCAAGCAGCTCTCCTCTTCTATTTCATAACGAGAGACACAATACGAGCAAGTTCCTGCACTGAGCCATGGAAAACACAATCAGCACTCCAGTGGAAGGCAGTTCTGGCACAGCTGCTGCTCACTGCCACAAAAAGCTAAACACAACCTCAAAGTCTCTCCAAGAGAAACTCTCCTGATAAAGGAGCCCTTCACATACAAAATTTAAGTCAGATTAGGTTAGGAGTTTGCAGGAAGTCTTCTAAACCTGCTTGTGAGTGAATGTACTCCTCCTTATTGCCTTTTACTATGTTAAAACCCCCGGAGACAGGGCAGGACACTGTAGGAATATGTTTGATATATAGTTGGATTAAATAACAACCTAATATATCAAACATATCACACAGAGTCCTGCAGAAAAAGGCATCCAGGTTTGATTCATCTTGGGGAAAACAAAAAAAGACCAAGTGCTGAAAGCTGCCAGCAGGGAGCTCCTATGGACCACTAAAGACACCTGTGTGTGAAGGCAGAATGAAGAGCATACCAGGAGAGTAACAACAATGCTCTCTGCTGTTGCACCTCATCTACCACACCTTTTTCTTTAAAAGTATTTTTTCCCACTATTAGCATGTAGTTTTTATTAGATAAAATATTTTTTTCGTCTTCAGAAAATTACTGGGTTTGGGCACTGTTAATTTACAGCCATAGCTTATCTGCATAACAGGAGGAATGTGTGTCTGCATTGCAGGATACCTGACCCTCCAAACTGAAAACCAGAAAAAAACTGAGTCCACATTCAGGAAAAATTTAAAGGAAACCTGACAGCCAAATCCTGCCTTATCAACAATAAAGTTCTCATTGCTTCACAGATCATTTCCCACCCTGAACACTGCAAGGAGAACTGCACAGATTTTGTGTGACAGAGAGAAGTAACACCACCTGCTTAAGATAGTCCTCCAAGGTCTTGCAAGATACAAGCTCAGAAGAAAGACAGGTCCTAACAGGGCACCAGTGGGGCAGTGGACTCAAGGCTGAGCGTTCTGGGAGCATATTAACCAGCAGACAAATGACCAAGGTTTAAAGCCAACAGAATATGTACCATACAATAAAACATGGGCAGCAATTTGCAGGACAAGGTCTTACTAAAAATTGTTCTCTGGGATGATACCCAGTAGTGGAAAATGAGGATGTCTCATGCTATTGGTGTCAGTCTAAGACATCAAGGAGGTTTGATAGGTGGAAAATTATGGAGAGGGAACAAGGAATGAAGAAATAAAACCCCCTGACAGTATTTAACAAAAATTTAATTGAGGAACAAATGAGAAAAAACCTTACCTTCAACTACTGATTTTTTTAGAAGTAAAAGACAGTGGAAGACACAACAATGAAAATTTCAAGCCTGAATCAAATGACTCCAAGTCCTTTCCCCAATAGAAAAAACTTCACCAAAGAAGTTTTGGATCACCCACCAACTAGTAATAATGATGATGGATATCCTGCAGGCAGATATTCTAAAATATTGCTCTAAACTATTGCAAACATCTCTGCAAGTTCAGTGAGGATGATGACTGTGAACCAAAGCAAGGTGCTGGTCCGTCCCACTGCAGAAGTCACCATTATTGCTGCATGTCAGAGACTAAGAAGCCCCTTCTCCAGGCTGAGTGTTTCCACCAAAGCACTGTGTGTGCTGTCAGGGAGGAGCAGCACCAGGACAGAGCCTGCTCAACACAGGAAACCCTACTCTGGCAGGGTACAACCCACAGGTCTTCAGCAGAAAAAGGGGCCTTTGAGCCCATTTGTGATCTTCCTAGTACCTTTTGTTATGGATTGCAATCCATACTGTGAGGGAGATTAAATAAATGAAATGGATGCAAAGGCTGCTGAAATCCCAAATCAGGTGAGGAGCTGGATACGAATTTTAGTTTCAGAACATAGCAAACAGACCAATAAATCAGAGGCAGACTGGATACTCCCATTAACATGTTAAATGAGGAGCAGGTGTGGGCTCTGTATTCCCTGGGAAATGACAATGGCCCTGGAGTGGCTAGGATGTTGGAGGGAGCTGCTCCCTGGTTACCAGGCAACACACACATGCCATTGTGCAGGGACTGTATAGAGAAGATGATGGAGGACTCTTCCATCCTCAGGCTCAGCCTGTGTCCTCTGCTCTGGAGAATCTCATTATAAAGGACCATTTTTCTTCATAAACAAAATGGATGTACTTGTTAAAAAATGCTGGACAAAGAGAGTTTCTTTTTCACAAGCTAATTTATTCCCATCACTAAACAGGGGGTGGGAAGCCCTCGAAGACTGATGCTTAGAAGAACTATTTCATCTGATGCTCTTGAATAACAAAGTACCAGCTTGCACCAAAACAATCATCCAACACTGAATGTTCTTGAGGCCCTGCTTTTTAGAAAGTCTTCTCATTAGCTTTACTTTGAAAACAGTTTTGCACCCACAAAGCAGCAGGAACAGGAAAACAGATACATAGTCCTGTCCTGAAGTCAATTACACAGCCAAAGCATGACTTTCATTTTAAAGAGATGCAACGTAGGTCATTTCTTCTGAAACCTGCCTGCTATTCAACACCAGGCAAAAGGCAGCAATTCTCCTGGATCCAGTCCTGTGAGCTCTGCACACAACCAAAAGTGCCAGCAGTTTCATATATTCCCTCTGTACTGCACATGAAAATAGTTGGCTTAGTTGTGTAATATATTCCGAGACACGGTTGAAATGATCTGACAACATGCAACACTACTTGTTATCAGAATGAACTGTAACTTAATTTCCCTCAGGAGAATTAAAAAGAAAGGGTCATTGCACAGATGTGATTGCATACTGAAGCAGCTAGTCCTATAGCATGGCATAAAATCCTGGTTTTAGTCTTAGAAAATCCTGCAGGCCTTTGGCATTCTGCTGAATCCCTTCTGTAGTGCTGCTGCTGCTTTCTCCTGCTACACTACACAGATTCACATGAGAACAAAGGGTCTTCAAGGGAAAGCAAGTGAGAACAACTTCCCACATCAGCAAAACATGTTTGGAAACCGAAATGTAAATAATCAACAGTAACTTATGCCATAACTCTTACAAGCACTTCTAACATTTGGCATTTCTTCCTCTGCTTGCTCCTGGCTGGTGATTGACTCACTCCCTGAAAAGCACCTTTTCAGCCTCCACCTTCAGGGGCAGTGCCCTCCAGGGCAGTGCCTTGTGCACTGGGACTGGCAAGGTTTGGTGGTTTATACCCTTATCATGGGCAGTCCCAGAGAACACACCAAGAGATGGGCTCTGTGCACCCTCTGCTTTATTAACCTCACAGAAACAACGGGGAGGACACTCACCTTGGGCTTGGCTCTTGGTTTCAGCTGCTCTAACTTCTTTGCTGCAGCCTCAATGGATGCTGCAGCCCCTAATAGCTCTGTCTCTGCAATGACTGTGGGGTCTTCTGGATCCACCCACTCTGTCCCTGAAATCAATGGAGATGAGGACAATGACTCAGCGTCACTGGGAGCTGCCATTCACACAAGGGACTTACAAGCACATGTCAAGAGTCACACATGGGATGTACATCACTGATTTTAATACCACAGTGGCCTAAAAACACTGTGGGGTTATGCTACAGAGCAGAATGTACAGCAGAGGAGGAAAAGTATTTAGCAGGATTATTCTGTCATGAAAGTAACTTATATAAGAATTATTTAAGCAGAGAAGCTCCAAAGGGGGATTCTGCCCAGCCTGGGAACAAAGCTCACTGTCACCCAACATGTGTGCAGCACTTCTGGGGCATCCAAAGGACAATTTTTTTGCTTCATTCATATTTTGTTGTTGAATTTTTGACATTTCTCTCAGCTCAAAGAAATTTTAAAGGCCCACAAGAGGAATACTTGGCTGGGGGGTGATATCAGATTTTTGGAAATTAGTGCATTATAGTTTTTTATTTCCTAACAGCATCTTCTGAATTACAGGATTCACAAAGCACCCACACTCTGAATTGAGGGAAACAATGAAACAGCCACAAGAAGTCCGTAACCTCTCAGGGCATGGTGTAAAGGCCATTCTCAGCTCATATGGTGCACAGGATGAAGACATTCTGCATTAAGCCCTAAGACTGGCAGATAAATGGGGGAAAAAAGAAGAGATACAGGCAGCATATATAAATACAGTCAAAGGGAAACTTGGAAAATGTAGGGGTTCCTCTGCAAAAAAAAAAAGGTATTTTACAAAGGTGAAAACATACACACGTTGAATTTGTTAGGAGACAATTTTATAATGAAAATTTGGAATGGTTAAAAATCATTTTATTTTCCACAAGAAAAGGCTCTAAAGTGAATTAAAAAAGGCTCCAAAGGCAGCAAATGGAAAAAAAATAGAAATAAAATATGATTTTTAAAAAATGAATATGAATTAAAATGCAAAAATTGCCAGAAATTAATAAATGTCTCAGATGAGGACAGTATAAATATTTTTAAAAAGCTCTTGGGGAATAGAAAAATTCTGATTGAGGGAAGGAACACACATTCCCATATATGAAAAGTGCATAGGATTAATTTCCAAGGAACAAGTTCTGATAATAGCAGGAAATAACTGAGGAAAACCTGCAGTGTATATTACACAGAATATCAGAAAAAATGAGCACAGTGTTCTCTGGACTAGCTTAGGAAAGAATGACTAAAAGCCTTTACTGGGGGGCAGAAATTAAAAGAAAATAAAAAGGAAAGTTCTAAAATAAAAACTTCTTATATAAAATGTATTTTTTTTAAAATAAAGCAATGTTTTATTTAAAACATTTTACTGTGGCATTGTATTACCAATGAAGCTGGAATGCTCATATACCATTCTGGTGGCTGTGAGATCTCTTCAGACTACAGTTCCCAGGAAATGCGGCAGTGGATGTGCCTCAGCAGCAGTGCTCTAATACTTAATAACACACTCCTAAATGTATTTGTCTCATTTAAAATATATAATGTCAGTACTGCTACTATAAGAGTTCACATTCATTACTGGATAAAAATTTTACTATGAAAGCCAGTAACTTAGAAAAATATCTATTATTAGAACAGTGAACTTGGAACAGTGGTATAAGAGCAATGGAATTCATTGCTTATTTGAGTGCTGGACTTATATTTGTCCTCAGGTTGTTCAGTTGTTCAGAGAATTATCTAAACACTTCTCTGAAGCCTCCCTGTTTCACCACCATCCTCTGGCAGGACCCAGGCAGGACTGCCAAACCCTGCAGACCTAAAACTGACAGCACTGCTGAAGGCTGAGTAAATGCAAAGGAAAAGTGAGATGATATTTGTTATTTGAAGTTGGAAAGCAATTACCACTGTAAAGCAAAGGACTTATTTTGACTGAACAATGGGGAGTGTAAGGAAAAGAGCCAGCCATCCAACTGCAACTGAGCCACCAGCTCAGGAGGAGGGAGAATACGTTTTGTTTTCTGCTCACAAGTGCTCTGCTCCATCTTCCAAGCCATGATTCAGCCATGGCCTATGATGTGCCATGAAGTGGAAGAGGCTGAAACACACACGTTTACCAGTACTGTGAACAAGTGAACACCAGCAGAGAAGTTCAGAGAAGGTGGTGCCAAGATGCCTGGAACGAACTAGGAGGGGTTTTGTCAGGTCTGGGGTTTGTTTCAAACTACAAAAATAACAGATGCCCACCTGTGGAACAAAGAGCACACCATGCTGGTGGCCAGGCCTCCCAACTCACCTTTCATTGCCTCTGCCGACTGGATAAGCTCCGTAACAGCTCCAGCAACACGCTTGGAGAACGAGGCCAACTGGTGCTTTAGCTCTGCAGTGGGTTTCTGAAGAATCTAGAGAAACAGACCAAATGTAAGAATGCACATTGGTAAGGATTCCAGAGAATGCTGGGCCATTCCCAAGGCACACCAGTGAAAGATTTCTTTTACACAGAAATCATCTGAGAGAACTGCAGCTGCCAGTGGAGCTCCAGGAGCAAAGGCTTCCACTGCAGCATGGAGGAGCACCAGGAAAGTGGCTCTGCTGGTACTGCTGCAGGATCTGGCAGCATGGTCTGGAAGTTCTCAATCCTAAAGCTAGGGCAGAATTAGCCAAAACAGAGGCACACGTGAGTATGTGGGAGGAATATGCAGCTCTAGCTCTCCATGCTGAGGGACTATAGTTACCATACTTATGAATCAGGCTCAGTTTTTCTAGACTGCTGGAGAGGGGCTGATTTTTTACTCTTAACAGACTGGGTGGTTACTATTTCTAAGAGAGAATTACAGAGTTCTGGAGGCCAGTGCTAGTTGCCTGTTCTGGAAAAAAAAATCAGAAAAGATGAACATAATGGAAATGCCAATCCTGGGAAAGACTCAAACAGAAGGGAAAGACATATATGTCTGACCTTAGTATCAAGTATTAAACTGTGCTTCTTTAAATGAAAAACAATCCAGTACTCAGCAAAGTTCAATTCTTCCCCTGAACAAGAACATTTTCACTTTTAATTACCACATTGTAAGGAAAAGTATTAAGTTCTGGAAATTCAAGTATATTCAAAAGCTCCTTCTTAGAGAAGGGTGACAGACATCCAGAAAGCTTCAAGAGCAAAACAAGAGGTCGAGTCTTGAAAGTCACATTCAGGTGTGTGTTTTCAAAATGTTTTCAAAAGCTCCCCACAAAGGTGCTCCAGGTGCCCATGAAAACAGGTATGTCTTGCCAGCATTTCCCTTTTTGCAGTCAAATGCCTAACTCCTTTACTTTGACAGAATAAACTGAATTTTCTCCTGGCTGTGCCTGGTGAGGACACAGGAGGAATTCTGTCCCTCTGGAACTGCCATATCACTGTACATGTGGACTGCTCTCCTGCTTCCCAATGATGATCCTTAGCCAACTAGTTTCCATAGGAATCAGAAGAATCCTCAATGGATAAACAATCTGCAATACTAACAAAATGTAGCCAAAGTTTATACACTGCATAAACCCTTATTATGAGAGAAATTGAGCACTCAAGGGTTCTCTTCTCACATAAGCAAAAATGTCCAAACAACGCACAAATGTGGTCAGGACTATAGCAAAGAATGACACTGTGACACTGACACTACCTCTGAGAGTGCTGACAATTTGGAATTGGAAAAACTAAGCAAATTTTAAGACTAGGTGGTTTATGAACTGCATCATTTTAAAGCCAATTCAGTACTCTCAGCAGATTCTCAGCCCCTGCAGGGTCTTGGACCCAACCACAAAAGCTCCAGACTTGCCCTCAACTCAGCAAGATCAAAACTGCCCAAGATGGAGCATATGAATATGCAGGAGGACAGGTCAGTCTTCAGCCCTGCTAATACAATTTACAAGATGTTTTCCAGAGATGTGCCAGCCCTACAGCTTGGCTTGGTGTGTTCCTGCACCTTTTCCTGCCGCTTTCCCACTGCACAAGGCAATACCCTGGCTTAAGAAATTTAGACATTGCATCTGACAACTCTTGCTCCTAAAAAGTGTCACCTTCAAAGAAACATCACTGCTGAACTGTTGTCCTTGTGACCTCTGTGCTGAGACACACATGCAGTCATCCCTCACTGAACTCATCTAAAACTCCATCACAGTGTGCAGAGGGACTAATTAGAGATCCCTAATCTCACAGTCTGTTTCTGGAGCTTATAAATTAAATGAGACTCTAGAGCATGGGGTTCTAAACTCCCAGTTTTCTAAGGCAGCAAACACTGGGGGGGAGGCAGAACTTCCTCATGGCTTTGGGGCCCTGAAGGTAAAGAGCCTGAAGGTAAGGAAGTCCTGTTCCATTTTATTGGAGGAATAGGCCTTTCTTACCTTAAGCCTCTTTACTTGAGCAGAGACAGAGAGAAATAAAACAAGCAAAAAGACTCCAATCTTTGGACTGTTCTGGCATATAGTTTGAAACAGGAACTATGACAGAGTTCCAGGGATCAAATCTGGAAAATTCCCCAAAGTGCTTCTAAACTAAAAATGGATCAGACAAATAATGCTGAATTATTAACTGCAATACAGCTCTGGGAACTACATTAACAAGTTCCAACTTTCTTGAGCTGTTTCCCTCACAGAGGCAAACCAACTGTGGCTGTGCTTTATGCTATATACATTTCAACCAGCTGATATAAACAATTAGACATGCAATGTTCTCAGCAGCAAAACTGCCTGGGGTTTGCCAATCTGCAGTTGGTGCCTGCACAGTTCAGCTCCCAGATTTAACAGCTCAGCTGAAAGCCACCTAAAGGAAATCACTGGGCACCCATGAGCTGATTTAAGTCTCCTCCAGAAACTTCAGCATCTCACAGCTGTTACTTCATACATGTTATTGCTTCCCACAAATGTAACAGTGACAGAAGATCACAATATTATAGGATAATTAAGGTATTATGGGATAATTATGTATGGTCAAAAAAAGCTAGCTGACAGCAGGATTCCTGAGCTTGGATTTGAGTGCAGAGGTTTTGTACAGAGCTTTGGGGGTGTCACATGTGATGTGCTGGAGAACTCTTGGTGAGGCAGTGCTGGCTGGGGATTTTGGGATGGCACTGGGCAGGTGTGACTACAAAAGGCCTGGGACAGTGTCTTCAGAAGGACTATGTAACCCCTTTGGCCTGGGGGACAGCCTGGGCCTAAAATGTCTAGTGTTGTTGTGGGCTTAAAAGAATACTGAAATGTCTTATTTTAATTACTTTGTCCAGGATCTTTTCTAGGTCCAGATCCACATTGCCTCCAGATGTGATCCAGGAGGCAGTTCCATCCAAGCACTCCAGCCTTCCTTCTGTCTTGCAGTTTGAGCTTGTTTTCCCTGAGCAGCAAAACTGCTCATAATCCTATGACGAACTGATCAAACGTGCCACTAGCAGTCACTACAGAGGGAGGGCAGAGACACTGCTCCTTGGCAGCAGTCCAGGACACACATGCAGAGGCCTCCTTACCAGGAGCACGTGCTCCAGCAGCTCCAGGTAGCCCAGGGTACACTCTGTCCCGAAGCGCAGGGCTCTCTCTCGCACTTCTTCGCTCACATCTGGGTGATACGATGCTTGCTGGGGAGGCAAAACAACATTGGTACCCAAAACTGCTGCCACAAGAGGAGGCCAACACAGAGACAGGGAAAGAGAAGGGAAGAGATGTTTTACAGTGAGCAAAGGACATTTGAGCTTGAGGGCCACTCCCTTCCACTGTAAATTTGTAAGCAAACTGCTCGGAGAGCTCCAGTTCTGTAAACAGCATTGGGAACACTTTTCCTTTTATCAGCACATTCTCGTGTCTGGGTGAGCATCTGCAGCCCTTCTCAGTGTCCTTCCCCAGGTCCCATCAGCAGTACTACTACTTCCTTCTGCCAGTTCAGAACAAACAGAGAAACCCTTGAAGAACCATCTGATAAGAGAGTTCTCTTCTCTATTGTGAGTTATTCTAATGCAAATATTGAAAAACATCTTGGGGCTCTTGGGTTGTGTATATAGGGTCCTACACTGCAAATGTTATATAATTGTGGCTCTTCTTTTTTACTAATATAAAAAAAACCCCAAACTGTAAGCATAGTTCTGCCACCCATAAATGGCCATTTACATCTTACAAGTTAGAAATACCCAGTTTTTTTATTGTAAGCCTGGACAGCCTCCCATCAAGGCATGGATGCAGAAATGGCCACCTGGTTGACAGCAAAGCACTGGGCTGGTCCCACAAGACTTTGGGACACTCACAGGTCAGCCACCAGCCCAAACACAGGTCAAACATGGGTGTCCCACTTTCCGTTCTCCACTCCACCAGATAAAGACATTGCTCCTCATAGAAACATTTGTAAACAGCAGATGAAAGTGCTATGGAAGTGTCAGGATACTGTTACTCTACATGAGAGGGACGAAACTCAAACCAACCAAGCCACCCACCCAACCCAAAGAAGCATCAACTGCTCCTCATTTTCTGGTACCACTCTGCAAGTAAAAGCCTGTTAATGGCTTTAGCCTGACATGGGGATTTAACAGAGCCATAGGCAGTGCTGGGACCACCTGTCCAAACACAGACAGGAACAGCAGCACAGTCAGGTCTCTGGCTTTGCAAGGATTTCCACCAAGTGTAAGGTCTGACATCTGACACAAGCCTGCCTGATTCATCCATTTTATTTTTAATAAGAAGGGAAAAGTGTAGCCTCCTCAAGCCTTGTATTTTCTACAATAAACTTCTAAGGAGCTCTTTTATTGAGCAGAAATACCAACTATTGACAGGTGAAACTCCCCAAAAAATTAAAAAATTTAGCATTGCCTCCCACAGCGCAGCTCCTTCCACCTCTGCAGCCTCTTACCTCACTGCTCACTTATTTCAGGCCCTTCCTGCAACCCACCACATCCCCAGCAGCGCTGGTCTCTGGGCTCCCTCTGCAGGGAAACTCAGGACCAGCAGAGCCTCCTCCATCTGCTCATCCTGCCAGCAAACATAAAGGCTGAGGAGATGGGAGGAGACAGCACCGCATTCTCCTCTTCTTCAGCACACTTCAAATGAGCTCCAGAAGCCCAAAGAATTACAGAAGAGTTTTTTAACATTTTCAAATAGGGCAAAGGCTCTCCTGGTGTTTCTTATGAATATATTGTAAAGCATCCCAAAATGTCTCTTTTTGCACTTAAATATTACTGTGACACAGGCAATTAGAGCAAGCATCTGGAGGAGAGAAATACAAAGTTCCTTTTATGTTTTGCATACATAATCAATACTGATATCAGAATACTCTGGGAGCATTTTTAAGATTTAATCAGTCTTAAAATAAGCCATATACTTCACAGCAACCTAAGGAGGTCACAAAAGTAATTTTAGGAAGTTGCTTTTGTAATGCAGAAACCTCCCAACAGGCATCTCACTGCACCAACAGAAATGTTTTCTCTTCCAGACTCGGCCAGAAAGTCTTAGCCCCCCTCTGCTCTTCACATGCTCTCAGAACACTGCCTGACTCTGGTACCACAGTGATGGTACTGCTGACGGATGACTGGTGGAGGAAGGATTCTGAGGGCTGCTGAGGTCCCCCAAAAGCCATCTCTTCTCCAGGCTGGACAGGCAGGTCACCAGTGCCTCCTCCCAGCCCTGTGGGCTGGCTCTGCTGAGCTCAGCCCAGCGCCACCGGTGCCTTTACTCTTCTGGGGAGCCCCAGCCCAGACACAGCCCAGCCAGTGCTGAGGAAAGGGCAGTGATTGTTCCCCTTCATCTGCTGGCTATGGAATGATCTCAGGGACTCCTCACTTCAGCTGTTTTCCATGGTTTTCATGGACCTCTCCTATCTGTCTCCTTTCCAACAGCAACCATTATAAGTAGTGATATTATGCACAGGTTACTTGCTGCACAGTCATTATTTTATACAAATAGGTAATAAAGACAGAAATTGTTGTTATCTTAGGCCCTGCTCTAGTCTTCAATAAATGTAATTACAATGTTTCCACTGACTTTAATGAGACTTGCCTTGGTTCATTCCATCCCCCAGTAAGCAACCTCATTATCTTTTGAAATAGCATCTACTTGTATGCACAGAATTAGTAATGAGCACTGTAAATTCCCATACAGCAGAACAAGCACAAACATCTACAGAACTGCTAATAATTCAAATCCCTTATGCTACTTTCCTTAGGCAACTGGCAGTGAAATAGAACTCAAAATTTGAATTCCTGACAGCAGGGAAGTCAGAGCTACGTTTGTACCATTCTATTACAGATCACACACACTTTTGTCTAAGCCCAAAGGACATAAAGATCTGATGATTTATCAGTGCTTATTCTACAGATTAGCTCAATGACACTAGAACTGTGTCAGTGCTTGCCAAATAGCCCAAAATCGAAGTTGCACTGCACTGCACTGCACAGCTTTTACAGCATTGTGGGGCTGACTGCTGCTTCCTACCCCTAAAATTCATGGAATGTGGCTTATTGTGGAAATGCCACATACAGCAGTCCATCTGTAGAATTAATGGCACAAGAGTTTTAAGTCTCTGAGCAGAATTTGCTAAATCAAGACCTAAACCAATATTTTCTAAATCAAGTCTGGTTCAAACTGCTATGTAAAAGCTTTGTTAAATAACATGGCTATTTTTTAATATATTTCAGGTAATGCATAAAATTAGTATTCCTGGAGACTTTTATTGCTGTTTGCCCAATGGTCTTACGGAAGCTGGACAAGATAAAACTAGATCTTATGCGTTGGCACTTTATCATTACAGGTAAGCAAAATGATTCCCAGCCATTTTCCTTTCCTTGTCAAAGCAATGCCCTGGGAGATTACAAATGCTCTTCTGGCATCCCAGACTTCCAGGGCTGTTTGCAGGAAGTTTCATCCTGTTGGATGCTCGCAAAGCAAGAACCACTCAGAAACCATTACATTATCTGGCAGCAAATGTAAACATTAAAAATGAATGTCCAGAAACAGATGCTCCAAAGTGTGGCTGGAGCTGAATGTGCATCAGAGCATGTTTATAATGTTACAGAAACAGAGGGTTCTGCCCCTGAGAACTTGCTGCCTGTCTAGAGAGATGGGAACTAAAGTGTACCTGCTCTGGCCACTTCAGAAGGCCAGAGGATCTGTATTGATCTGTCAGAATGTTGCAACACTATAAATTGTTCTTAGCTTCCCTTACCAGTTTCAATTAACTGGATTGTCCCTAAGACTAATTAGTCCATGGTGGTTCTCATGGAAGTAACACAGTTTAATTTTCCCATGCAGATTAGAGCTGCTTTGTTTTGCAGACCTTCTGAGGTTATGGAGAGGATAGAACCAAAATTTGAAGTTTGCAAAGTGGTCAAGAACTGCGAGATGTTAAGACACCTATTAGAAAGCTAAGTAAATTCAATGGTTTTGTATAAATTCTATTAGAACTTCCACTCTCGTTTGAGGATCATTTTAAAAGCAAAACTAACATCTTGGGCAGTATTGGGCTAAAGATTAACCAGGTACTGATGCAGGCAGATGGGATTTGACCAAATACTGAATATCAGACACCACACAGAGAGCACCGTTATTTTACTGTCACCTTCCATACACAGAAATGCAGAAGTAAATAAGATTTACAGGCAAAGACACTTTACTACTACAGTTACTACTGAAAACCAAAAGGAACGAGACCTTTATAATTCCATTTTTTAATTATTTATGCCTTGACCTTTTTTATCACCAGAACAAAGCCAAATAGCTTAATAGCCCTTTATATGGCACACAGTTACCCCCCAGGTTTTGCAGGTTAGTTTTTGAAAGTTGTCTAGCTCAGGCAAGTGTAGAAAACAGGGCACCACTATTTTTAGCGCAAATGCAAAACATTTTTAGAAAGCACAGAAGAAACTGAGCAAACCGACAGGCTTGGTTAGGGGGGAAAGGACTACTAAAAAGAGACCAGAGTGATTCCTTTCACCATTCCTTCCACTGTTCCCAGGAATACTGAAATGATACTGGTGACCACAGGATTATTTGTACATTCTATCACTTGCACAGATCATTAGTCTTCTGGCTGGGAAGGAGGAAATTTCAGCTCAAATAAAATTTCTCCTTTTCACAAAGAGAAAACAGTGAATATTAGTGCTGCTTTTCTGTGTGTGTGCACAGCACACAAAATCCTCCCCTAAAATTCTCTTAACAATTAACTTCCTCATGCGAAAAGCAGGGTACTAACACAAAGAAACTGCCCAAAGAATCAGGATGCTCTATGGATTTAGAGGCACAACACACAAGAAAAGAGCAGGCTAAGGTAAGCAAGCGCATGGTTACCTTACAAGCTGTCAGCATGTCAGCCACTGCTTTGCGGCTCAGGTTTGCCGTCGCAATCACATCCTCCTGCCTGCATGAGTTCCCAGCTGCAACAGCTTTGGCAGTTGCCATGGTGATCCCTTTCGTCATGCGGATGGACTCCTCAGGTGATGAGGTCTTCTCTGGAACATCGCTGGACTGAAACACCTGGCAGGGAGAGCACAAGCAAAGGCTGATGCCATTGAGGTCTGAGGAGGCAGCAGACGGAAGCAGCCTTTGAACAGCAGGAAATTAGAAACATATTTGCAGTACTTGAAAATGGTTCTTGAATGTCACAAGCCTGGATCAGATAAGCCTGCTCACCTCCAGACACCCGAGGGAGGCAATAAGCTGAGAGAAGGAAACAAGGAAAAAGGTTAACCCGTTCAGCTCATCTGCCATTTAACCACCCGCATGAGAGTTCTTCCAGACAGCTGCTCAGAGCATTACAGGACTAAAAGAATTATTATTCCTTTCATTATATTCCTTTTTCATCCTGACTGTAGGCTGGTCTACTCACCCCAGGAGACCCTTCCCCTGCAAAGGCTGGGCCCTACCAAGCACTCGCTGGCAGCACAGACCGAGAGCATCCCTGAAATGTTCCAGTGTGTCTTAAAACAGCAGAGGTGGAGCATTGCCTCTTACTATATTTAGCCTTCCCTTAGAAACCTAAAGATATAATTTTACAAGGTGAATGGTGTGAAAATAGTCACAATTATCTGACAGTACACAGTACTCATGAACGCTAGCACATAGGAACTGCAGTAGGATGCACATCATGAGAGCCGGGTAACCTTCCTCTGATCCTGTATTTTCTTTTCCCAGGCTTTAGTCTGTGTTTCCCTGCCATTCTTTTCCTGTGCAGGGCAATTAGGAATGCACAATTAATCAGGAGAGGTTTCTTGACAGTGCAGCCTAAGTAGGCTAGTGCTTTCAGAACACAAATGAGCCTGGTCTGTCCTGTGCTCCCAGCCCATCAGTTTTTCACTCTCTCCAGAAACAGAAGCAATGCTAAAAAATGAATTGCAGCTATATGTGTGCGGGACATTTGCCACTGAAATTCCGAGACAAATCTGATGCATTTTCTTGAGCACACATTAGCCATCCTCTGTTCCTCCTGACCCTCCCCTAGTAGTGCTCCCCTTCCCTCCCCACAAAAGAGGTGGCAACCCCACCACAGATCAATTTCCCAGCAATGCTGATAAAAGAAAAAGCAGGAACACCTCAAACAGATACCAAGCAATGAGAGGAAACAGAAATGATAATGCACAACCCTCCAATGGCAGATCTGCACAGGTTTTAGCTCAGTTAGAGGAAAGGATATAAAGCCAGGCCTTTATGAGGACACATGACAATAACATGCACTAGATATGGTACAGAACATTCCTGATCAGGAGGTTTTACCACTGCCACATGAATGCCCAATGACTATATCCAGGCATTTAAAAAGAAAATAATTTAACATAACTTTCTTCATTACAACTGCATTGCTCACACAATGAAAACAGGTTGTTTTATGGAGAGCACTTGAAAAGACAAAGCTGTGCCAGTGGAGTTACAGTTCAGAATTGCTAATCCAGACTCTATACATCAAAGTGTTTTCTGCTGAAGATTGTGTCTATGTTTTTTTAATAAAAATTACTGTAACTAAAGGGAGGAAAAAAAATCAGGCTTCTTCACAAACACGCAGGTATTATTTATGTCACTGACTACTGTGCTAGTTAAAAAAACCCAACTGAAAGCTGCAGCTGGAGGCTACATTTTTATATCTTAAACAGGAAGAAAAACAATTGTCATGGTCTAACACCTAATCTGGGAGAGAATTCCGTGCTATCATCAATTCCTGCTCACACAGAACATCAGATAGCGGGCTGTGTATTACTGATAGTATTATTCTCTAATAAAGGAAAAGTAGAAACAGGATTAAACTGCAGACGCAGTAGAACAGTGATGCTGAGGAGATACTACCAAAGCCAGGGTCAAACAAGAGTCATCAGGCTCACAGAAGAGCATCTGCAGGGAAAGCTGAAGGTCTAAAGGAGGGGAAGCAGCTGGTTCCAGCCCTGCACATGAGCAGCACCTTCATTCTCAGCATGGGGCTGGCAGTGTGTGAATGCAGGGATGCTGAGCTGGCACTGTCATTGCACCTTCACACATGATTTACAGCAGGTGGAGAGACCCAAAGGTCACCCAGTGCACCACAGGCAGGAAAGCATAGCTTGAGGAGGAGCTGTGGGCAGGCCTGGCTTGGTGCAAGGACATACCCCCAAAAACCACTGCAAAGGGCTGCTGTGTTCTTACCGTGAGCTCCTGCTTGATGTACTCAATCGTGGCCTCAAGAGCTCTTGTCCCTCGAGTAGCTTCATCCTCCACTGCTTTAACAGTCTTCAAAAGTGATGTGACATTTGTCACCATCACCTGAAGAAGAGAAGACAAAAATATATGATTCTTTCTCCCTTTTTTTCAGAGATGGCAGGGTGTGAAGCAAGGCAAATGAGGCAGCACTGTTACTTCTAATAGAACCTAAGAGACTTCCTGAACTGTACTTGCTTCACAGGACTAGATACCAGCTCTTGTGTTGGCCACATTCTGAAAGCTACTCCTAAGCCGCAGAAATGTTGCACAATTAACTGCACAGTGATACTATCTTAAGTATGACTGTTCTGGCAAAAAAATTTACCCCAAAATGGAAAAATCAAAACTGATATAGAGTATACTTCTGTCTTCCACCTGCACATCACACACTGCAAGTTGACGGAGACATGAATTGAGGTCTGGTATTGCTTTTTGAAATGTATCCAGTACATTTTCCATCATCAGATAAAACCCCAGGTGAGCAAGGACCAAACTCCAGCTTCAAGCCCAAAGGGAGATCCAGGATCAGTGTTCTTGTTCCTGAGTCAATAGTTCTGATGCAGAATGACCTGATCATCACCTCAATAGTTACACCTTTTCTCTACCCCAGTATGGTGAGATACAAACAACAGCTACAAGGGAAAAAGGAGACAGAAAAGCCAACTTCTTGGCAATTATGACTTAAAACACAGACACCTCTTCACAGTGGGAAGAGCCAAGAAGCCACTTTTCTTGAATAGTGCAGTTATTTCCAAGTAGTGCCTCAACAGGACACTGCTACTGTGTGCTCTGAAGGGAAAAGAGGCACAGATCCTACAGGTAGCAAGAGATGTGAGAATGAGAAAAGCTTCCAGTAAAACAAAAAGCTGCCACGACACTCTCATAACCTGAAAGGGGAAATAACACCACTGAGATTTTCACATCGGAAAGTATGGACACAAATCCATGGGATCTCTGTGAGGCAAATGCAGTAATACACTTCAGGTGCAGGGATAATAAAGCTAAAGGTATCACAGGTATTGTGTAAGTAAGGAGACTCCCTGCTTATCCTGAACATTCGTTATTTAGAACGCAGCATCTACACACCATTTTATACTGGATAAATCAAAATCTATATCACTATGAAAGGAGAACCTGCCCTCAGATACAGGCTTGAAAAGAAAGAAGTTTCTCTTCAGAAAGATTACAGTTCTGTCACCAAAACCACAAACATCACCTGCCAGCCTAGAAAAACTGATAGCTCCATCCAAACTCAAGAGTATCTTCTTATTTCTCTTTTTCATCCCAAGATGACAATGAAACAGATAAAGAGAGGAGTTTTCAGGCAATCAGAAACTGAGGTCCAAGCTGCACATTGCCCATCAAATGTGGTTGCACAGACAGTTTCCAGGACCATGTGAGGGTTAAGTTTTACCTTGGCAGCACCTTTCAGCTGGTACATGGATGGATCATCTGCTGATTTGCTGGCAGCTCCTTTGGTAGCACCAATGAGATCAGAAAGGGCCTTTGCAACATCCTTGATAGCATTGATCAGGACAACCTGCAGGAATGAGAAGTGGTTGTGAGGCTCAGGCAAGGATGGGTGATCTGCAGGAGGTTGTGATTTTCAGACACAGCTAAGAAGGAACTACTAAATAGTACCACCCTCCCACCACCCCAATAAAACACACAACATTCTGGAAGAGCAAAAGCTATGCTCAGAGCTACAGCCAGAGTCTATAAAATTGACTTTTTCCTGTCACAGGAAGAAGCTGAAATGCTGATCCCAGGTAGGATTTCCCTCTGCTCTGCTCTGGTGCAGCCTCTCCTCAAGTCCTGGATGCAGTTCTGGGTGCCACAAAACCAAAAAGACACCACGCTCTTAGAGAAGCTATCAGGGGAAGCGTCTGGAGGGGAAGTTGAGCCTCTCTAAGAGGTTACATGGAATTAAATGTTGAATGACTTGGTTGGCCTTATAGTAAGGAAAAACAAATCTGGAGATATTGCCTCCTCAACGTGAGCTCGAAGAAAAGAGTCCTAGAGAAGGACTTGTTAATTATTTCAGGGTATTATTGGAAAAATTCACTCCTCCCGATCCTTCTCCTTTGCCCTTTCCACTAGTAGAAAATCAGATGTTTTGAGTATTTTGATGGAATTCAGGAGAGTTAGTTTCAAGGAAAATGTGGAAAGATGCATGAAAAATGAGAAAGCTTAGCAAAAAAAAAAGATAATTACTGCATTTCTGCAGCATTACAAATAAATCAGCCTCACCCCTTTGTATTTGCAGTTCACTGCAACTTATACAACAAGAGAAGTCTCTGCTTTTTCTGAGTTTATTTAACTTTTGGTAGCTTAGAAGCTCTTTGACCATATAAATGAGAAAAAAATAAGAGATAGAGCAGAATTATGGGATTCTCTGGTGTCCAGCTGCCTGTGTCATGGGGCAACTTGCAGCATAAAGCCAGCTGAAACTATCACAGCAGGTAAAGTGAGTGTTACTGCTATAAAAATATTGTGAGAGTATTGAGTGCTTCATTTAGTACACATGATGCACCTACCATCTCAAACTGTCAACAGAAAATTGCTCCAAATAAATAAGTACTTGTGCACAATAGTTTTCACTCTAAGTACTCTATTCTCAGCTTTTACAGATAGAAAAAAGCAATGTGTGATAAATGTTATGCAGATGTTGCTGATTTATGGAAAATCTCCTGTTAAAAAAAAGAAAAAAAAAAAAAGTGCTTCCAGCAGAATTTCCCTAGAGAGGAACATGCCAGCAGTTCAGTCCATCACACAGGTCAAACAAAGCAGAAAACACATCTGTTTCAGAGCATTATGCAAAGGGGCTTCTCCACAGGCACATCTGCAATATGTTGCCAACCTCCATTTCACTGAGATCCAAATGGACAGCTGAATGAATATCAGAAATAATCCACATTGAAAAGTTAATGATATCACTGAAAAACCAGTCAGATAGAGGCAGAGAATGGCAAGAGCATGCCAGGCCACACAGATAACACTGCACAGGCCAGCTGTAAACTTTAAAGTGGCTTGAAGGACATGCGACCTCTTTAGAACAAAAACGGGATGAGCCAGGGGTCCAAGCTAGTAAAACAAGCCAAATACTTTGCCAAAAGCATCCCAGCTGAAACACAGCAGTGAAATAAAAGCAGAAGTGTTACACAAAGGTACCACCAGTTCCACTCGATGCTTTCAGCTCTTGACTGTATTCTAAAACAACAGTGATACCTGAGTAAACACAGAGAAGTCCCAGAGGAGATAAAACCTATTCTGTTGCTTAAAAGCAGAAGCCCCACACAGTTCTACCAAGTGAAAACTGTCTCTGTTCTCCTTCAGAGTATCAGAAGTATCTTAAAACATCTCACCTGTGTTTCAGGATCATCAGATCCCAAGCTTGCTGCACCCAGTTTTACGACCTCAGCAAGCTGAGTGATAGTGTTAGCTGATGACTGAGCTGCTTGGGCCAGTTTGTCCTGACTTGAGGCAGCACCAGAAACCAACAATTTTGTGTCTTCAACTAAAGCTTTTGCTGTTTTCAGGATATTTTCCCTGTAGCAGAAAAAAAAAAAAGAGGAAGCAGGGAAGGAAGTGGAAAAAGAGAAGAGGAAAAAAATGTATTTCCCAATGTTACGGTGACTAACAGCTACAGAGAGGAGCTGATCTAAGCCATCATGTCAGTGTCTGCTCATATTACACCACAGGTCAGGGCGTAAGTTAATTAAAAAAAAAAAAAAGAAAAGACAACTATTGAAACAGTAGCAGAGCATTTTGGGCAGGGCAGTTTATAAAAATGACCCCATCCTGAAAAGGAATTAGATAAGGCAGTAGCAGCAGAGGGCACTGGATTTGAACACCAAAAGAAAATCTGGCCATGCTGTGAGGAAAGTACCAGCTAACGAATGTCTACATTAATCAGTATACTGTAGGGAAACTAAAGCAGTGATTTGTGAGCACAGTAGCAAGAATGGCAACAGGAACAGGGAATGTGTCCCAGTCAGGGTTCCCTCCCACTCCCCCTATATACATGTTTTGATGTGTCAGAACAACAAACCTAAAGCAACACCTGGGTAAAAGAAGAAATCATTTTGAGTGTGCAGTTCACAAAAAAGTCAAATAAACTGAATGTAGAACCATATTCGTGTAAAAGGTCAGGCCGGAAATAAATGCGAGCCTGGAAATTAATGACACCTGTATGAAAACCCCTGAGGAGTTTCAGTGCAGAACTGCAGAGGCTTAGACACCTCTGCACCTTTCCTCTTCCTTCAGCAGCTGGGGAGGAGAGAGATAAACCTGCCCATTCAAGATCTGCACAGGCTGTGGAGCAGTAAGGCAGTGCCTTGGCTGTAAAGCCTGGGTTTTACTGTAAAAGAAACAAGTCAGATGCTATAAATCTGTTAATGTGATGGAAAATGCCATGGGATTATTTTGTTGCAGGTGCGACTTGAAGGGAATACTTGTCTTATCTCTGCCAGATTGCCAAGTGCATGGCATTGCTGTGCTGTCACTGTTTCCTTCCCTGCTGTCCACAGCAGCATTAGCCATGAGCATGACTTAGCAAGACAAACATCCACACAGTCAAGAACAGCTGCTGGAAAAAGTATATAAAAGATTCCTCTTCACTGCCATGCATGCCTCATTTGCACTACTGCAATAACAGCGCATGGTATGCTATGCAATGAGATAGCTTGAATAAAAGAAAAACAAAACCACCAAAAAAAAAAGAAGCCAAAATAGTGCTACAATTGCAGTCTTCTGTTGGAAGCTCTGACACCAGATGTTCCTCAGCTTTTTTAAATTCTTCCATCACAGAAAGAACCTGACTCAAGTTTGCTGTACTCTACTGATATCCCAATTTTCCTATTTCTCCTCCCCCCCCACTGCCTCATCCAATTTAATTCACAGGAATCCAGAAACGTTAAAAAATTGTCTCCATGTGTCAGTGTCTCCTGCCAGCTCCACTGCTCCTTGTGCATGTGCTCCTCCATGCCCTTCGGTCCCACTGACCTGTGATCTGCAAACGACTCGTTGTTCTCAGCATTCAGGGTTCCAGCAGTAGCAAACATGATGGTAGTGTCCAGGTCTGCAATGATCCCTGACACGGCACTGGCAGCAGTAATGCAGGCTTGGGTGCCTTTGTTCCCTGCCTGAAGGGCAGATAGGACCAAGGAAACCTAGAAACAATACAGAGCAACAAGGCAGTCATGAGAAGAAAGTTGGTCCTGTGAATCACTGTGACTCTCTTTATCAGTTTTAACTTTACTCACAAAACACTGTCTATCCCTGCCTAAATTTGGGATTGTTGCTGTTTCTGGGGAACATCATGGGGACAAACTGACACAGCTTAGAGCACACTAACACAGGCTGAACTAGCAGCATTTGCTGAAATCTGAAAACAACTGACACTGACTCCCAATGCTTGTGCCCAACACAAGGAGAAAGAGGCCATCAAAAAGGTTCAGCAAAGCCAAGCTGCCCAGGCCACCTGCTCGAAAGGGATGTTTCCCAGGAACAAGAAGTCCCTGAGAGTTTGAAGGTGCAGTTAACTTTGGGCCAGTCTTAAAAAGGGAGGATATTGTTGCATGAAACCACGTGTCATTGACCAACCTCAACTCAGTATCAACTCAGTAACTGTGGCCAGTGAGTGCCACCCAAGGCATAAGTCTTAGGATTTAGTTCCAGATCCATCTCCCTCTGCTATGAGGCAAGGCATGAGCAGGGGCTAATCTTGGGCTAATCTTGTGAACTGCACTGAATGCTTGAAAGAAAAGTAAGAACTTTGGGTAATTCAGACACTGTTGGACTAGAACGTGAAGTGAAAAGAAACAATTCCCGAGTCCAGTTTGAGTGGTTTACTCCCCATGGACACTCAGTACGCAAACACCATGGGCAGCAGAGAAGGCCGTCCTACCTTCTCTGTGACAGCACGAGCACACTCTATCAACTCCCTCTTGGTGTAGCTGTCTGTAGGGCAGATCTGCAGAGCTCCAGCTTTCTGCACAAGGAAGATACACCCGTGGCCAAGTTCCTGCACCCGAGTCTTGATCTGGAACCCAATCTAGATGGTGAAGGAGGTACAGGGAGAAAGCAGTCAAGATCAAAGCAAATAAATAAATGTCACGCTGGCACACTGTGCCAACTGATACACAGTCACTGTGGTGAATCTTTATTATCTTTATTACACTCTCTGCAGAGATCAGAAACAAAGGACAGATGTAATTCTATCTAAGCACAACGCTGGAGAAGGCTCACTGATGAAACAGGAGCATAGAGAACCAGAGCCCAGAAAGAGGAGGGATAAGGTGTGCACCCAAGTCAGCGTGCGCTGTATTCAAGAGATATGTGATGGGTGAAAAATACACATCTACTCTTCACTGCTGAAACTGGGTCAAAAAGTGTAGGACTGGTTTTGAACCTCATACAGTCTTCAGTACCAACCCTGTACATGCAGAGCGCTGAAACATGGAAAATCCTGCTGTTGCTACTTCTGATTTATTAATAATCCTACATCACTAGATGCACGGTCCCTGTTTAGAAATGTGATAGTTTCAATACCTGCATGTACTTGGGCATACAGGTGTGATTTGGGATTAATAAATGAGCAGGAATCACAGCCATTAGTACCACAAACGGAATTATTTCAACCTCAGGCAGAGAAAAACATGCAGAAACAGCAATTCAATTTAACAACATCAAGCCAAGTGCAAGCCACTGCTTTTCATGTAGCACGAAACACTCCAGTAGAGTATCAGCAGGGTATGTGAGTAAAAAGTCAAAAACTCTTTGGAGGTCTTTTATCTAGATAATAGGAAACATTTGGAGAAGGTGAGATACCTTCTGGCCCCATATTGACAAAGTCTGTCTGTGCTCCACAACCAGGGGCACAGAGTGAGAGGGGCAAAAGGGTTTCTGCAGAATATGCAGTAGAGGCTCAGAGAATATGCAGCAATTGCCATAAAGGTTAATGCCACTGAGGTAAACAATCTGCTTTCCTCCTTTAGCAAGAGGCACGTGAGACACTTCTCACACATCTCACTCTGAGGTACACAACGTGTCCTGTCACCAAAAGATACTTGTGCTCCTCCCCACTTGTCCTCTCACTTTCAGGACAGGAAGTTATACTTAAAATCCCTTACAGGCAAGATAAAAAAGCACATGTAAATTTGGAACTTGTCAAAACACACAGAATTGAAGGAAAGCCACATAGTGACAAATCTAGAGTTTTGTTTTTATTTGCAAGGTGCCTGTAAGAGAAAGCCCCAGGGAATTTAGGGGGTTCTGCTGTGCTGGATGGAATTTTCCAGTGTTATCCCAAGCTGTCTCCTTCTGAAGCCGGCCAAAGGTTTCGGCAGGCTGGGCAATGCTGACAGCAAGGCTCGCTGCCTTGACTGCTTGTCTGGAGTGCAAGAACCCCCGTGCTAACACCACCATGTGCAGGGAACAAAGGGCCCAAGGGGTGCAGACCTCCTCCGGTTCTGCCGTAGCCGCAGCCATTCGGCCCTGCAGAGCCAAATGCCCATAGTCATTGGTCATTTGCGAGGCAAGTCCTCCCAACTCCTCCGGGTTAGTAACCGACTTAGTCATCTGGAAAAAGAACACAGGCAAGAGAGAGAGAAAACAACAGGCATGAGAATAACCGGTTAATACACTCTGGATTAGGGGCACGCTTGGCCACACCAGTGGAACAGGGTCGAACCACTGGCTGTGGAAGGGACCTGCCCTCCAGAGCAGGAGCTCCAGAGAAAACCCAAGCAGACATGCTTTATTAGAGTCATGGCAACCAGGCACTCACTGAACACTCGGAGTAATCAAAGAGCAGCAGTTAGAGCCCATAATTCACTCTTTGACACGGTGGGGCAATGGGAGGGGTACAAGTTATTTGGAGCGGGGAGAGAAGCGGGGCTTGTGTGTCACAGCCACCTCGTTTTATCAAAGGTGAACTAACCTCCATCAGTCCCAGCTGGCATGGCTCAGGAGCATGGAAATGGAAAAAAACCTGAGGACTGATGCAAAACACCTCTCAGACGTGGGAAAGGGGTGGGGAAGAGAGAGGCACAACTAGGTGGAACATCTCAAGAGAATGTCAGGATATATATGAATATAAATATTGTATATCAGTGTAAATAACCCCCCAAGTGGGGGTCAGCTCTTCTCCCAGGCAACTAGCAATAGGGCAGGAGGGCAGAGTCTTAAGCTGTGCCAGGGGAGGTTTAGGTTGGACATGAGGAAGTTCTTCACAGAAAGGGTGACTGGGCATTGGAATGGGCTGCCCAGGGAGGTGGTGGAGTCAGCAACCCTGGAGGTGTTTAAGACAAGACTGGATGGAGCACTTAGTGCCATGGTCTAGTTGACATGGTGGTGTTGGGTCATAGGTTGGACTTGATGATCTCAAAGGTCTTTTCCAACCTGACTGATTCTGTGAAACAACTGAATCTCTCCTTAGAAAAAGACTATAATTTAATGGAGATATTTCTTCTGCCTCAAATTGATGTTAGTAAAAGGCACAGAGTTCCATCTTTGGGACAAAACTAGCTTTAGACAAATTTATACAGTGGTATATGGCAGAATCATCAGCCTGCCTTGACTGCAAGAGCCACTGACTTCCATATCCTGTCCACAGCAAACACAAACAGTCCCCTCAGCTCCCTCAAAAACAAATGAGCAACCACAACACTGTTCAAAAGGCAAACACATTAAACATTACTGTGAAACACAAGTCAAGAACAATCAATCTTGATTCAGCAGGTGTCACTTCTCTCTGTTGTTAAAACCAGTGCATCACAGAAAGGCAAGAAAAGGGCAATGTGATTGCACATTAACATCTCATTGAGTATCACATGGCTCTGAAAACAATGATGTTATTTCACAGGCTAAATGAAACAACAAGCATGAAAGGGTAACTTGAAGTCATCAATAAACAAAAGGTGGTATTTCAGCCCAGTTAAATGGGATGATGAAAAAGCATGTAAGTGAAAAGTTTTCCTTTTGTTTCCTCCTTGAAAATGAGCCAAGTAAGGCTTTGTGCAGAAGAGCCACAATACAATCCAGAGTTCCTCCCATAGAGGATCCCCTACAATGACCGCACTAAGATGGAAGAGAGTTAAATTGACAAAATTACCACTTTTGCTCCATTACTCCTAAAGAGATAAATTTATTGAAAATTTGATGATCAAGAGTGTCACAACACTGTGCAAATAATTCCATGCTCCTCACGCACACAGTTTGCACCCTGTTGTAAGGTAGTTTCTTACCATTTCCTGTGCTGTGACAGCAATGGCTTTAGAATATTTCACCACAGTGGTCTGATAATCAACGAAGGTTCCCTTTGGATCTGGAGGTGTACCTTCATCCAGCTGCAAGAAAGAGGGAAAAACATGGCTTTAAAAATGTCACAACCAACTGCAAGCTTTACAAGCAATATAAAATTGGATATGTAATACAATTTTACTAATCTCTCTCTCAAGATATACAAGTGAAAACAGCACATCAGGATGCAGAGAAGCTCAGCAAATACTTTAGCCCAGGTTATGAGCATGGAACACACAGAGAATGCACAGTGCAGAGTTTCTGAGCATGAGGTCCACTTCTCACACAAGGTCAAACCACCTGCACTTCCCAGCTAATACAGAAAGGAAGGTGCAACGGTTACAAACCAAAATGTTCATGCCAGAAGGTAATGTAAGATTCTTTATGTGCTGAAGTCTTAATTTTCAAGTCAGGCTAGGAAAAGCCAATTATTTGGGTTGAACTCATGCATATTTTGCAACTACACATCTTCAACTGTAGGGAAATCAACAGGCTGTGGATTTCTTCACAGAGCAGGAGTATGACCTTGGCTAGTCTGCTCTGTACTTGTGAAGATAAGCAGCCTGCAGAGACTGTGAGAACTCAGACGACAAGTACAGAGACAGTAGCTTGAAACTATAGCCAATGAGTGATTATGTGTCTGAGCACCAGTAACGTTAATGCACGTACACTCAGAGAATACTATAATTAGAGAAACACCATTAATAAAGTGAGCTTTGTAGTTAATCCATATTGGATCATCTGCACTGCTCCATAAGCCTGCCTCCAACATATGGTAACCCCGAAACGTGGACGATGCGCAAGGGTGACCTCGACCCCACACCGACTTCATGAGCCGACAGAGACGTGGAGGAAAGGCCGATCACCGGCGCTAGAGAGGTAGGAAAAAAAAAAGACGAGAGTCGCGACCCTCCGAGTGCCCTTAAGCCCGGATCCCCGTGAATCAGGGAGAGGGGAAACAGCGGTTTCACTGCTAAGTGAATTTCTTGCCAAGCAAGAGGTTGCAGTGTCTCCTAGAAAGTTATTTCACCTATATTAGTGGACTAAGGAAAAAGGAAATTCAGCAGATCCCACACTGCTATTTAGTATTTGTGAGTGGCGCAAAGCGGGAACATTTGGTGGGATAAAACGCTGGATGGCAATAAACATGCCAAAGAACTGGACACGACATGGAGAGAGATCGTAAATACTTTGCAAAGACATCAATCTGAAAAGAAAGGCGCAAGTTTTACTGGGACAGAGGCGCGGACACTAGGCTATTTATGGCCGGGAGCCTCTGCCAAGGGTATGGACAGAGCAATTAAATCATTAGCAACGGCAGTAATTCAACAAGACGTATTGCAGCTCTCACCGAACTGCTAATAAGGGGCTGCTGTGAACGAGGATCTGGTTGCATTCCTGACGCATCACTCCTACCTTTCAATTGGGAAGGAACTGATAAGGATCGTGAAAGCAGCTGCGGGCAGCAGAGAGACCTCCGACAAAGAAAGCAGGGACAGTGACTGCCAAAACCTGGAAAAGGGGACCGTTGCAGCGCAGGGATTATCCTGGGACCTTAAATCACCTTTTAACAGAAGTCACTGGGATACTGCAACAGCCTGGGACCATGTGGCAGAGCACCCCCTCGCCTTCCCCGTGCTAATCTTGGACAATGGGGGAGGGGGGGAGAAAGCACTGTCATAGTATTTGCCTTTTGGGTGGAAATTGGTAGACTTAGAGATGCTAATAGGTAGAGATAGCTTAGCAGCTGCAATTCCCTATACATGTCTGTCTGTGTGTGTGTGTCTGTGTTTGTCTGTGTGATTGTGGTTAGCAATCTAAGGCTTGTAAGGTCAAATCCCAGCTGTATTTGTTTGCTTGGTAATCAAAAGGACAGGAGATCCCTAAAAGATTCACCTCTAAGGTTAATATTGAGGTATTGGTGTAATCTGGCTGGACTGGAAACAGAACTTAATACGCAAGAGTTAATCCGACTAGGCGCACACATTTGCCCAGTCTATACTGAAAGAAGGGGAGAGGTCTGGCCTAAACATGGATTTTTGCAAAGTGAGGTAGTGTTACAGCGCTTGTTGTCCTTGAGAAAGGAAGAATGGTGGAGAGAAATGAGGTATGCAGTTATTTTTCCTTCTCTTGGAT
>WBMV01004179.1:44028-125745 GCA_013396655.1 Campylorhamphus procurvoides | reverse complement strand
AAAAGGAATCACTGTAACACATTCCTTACTGCTAAACCCAGACAACAGCCAGGCTAAAGCAGCCTCCTCCGGGCTCAGAGCCGCGGGGGGGCAGCGGTGACAGCAGCCGGCACTAGGACCGTGGAGAGCAGAGGTGCAGGAAGGGATGGAATCCTTCCTCCCTTCCCTGTCCCCGCCTTTGCCATGGACACTGAGCTGGAAGTGATGCTCTGTGTTTTGCCACCCACGGCAGGAGCAGAGTAGCTCCAAAGACTTTATTCACAAGCACAACTGCAGGTAGATACAGCTGTGTGGGCAGAGCGATGCCTCTTTGGATAGAAAGGGGGGAGCCCTGGGCTCTCTCAGAGCTGCCGCAGCTGGCAGCTGCAGGCAGAGATGTGATGCCCACATGGGATGGCCCTGTGGCCCAGAAGCCTGGCAGGAGCAGCTGTGCCAGTGACCCTTGGGAAGTATATCAGCCTTCCAGAGTCACTCTGAGAGAATGGAATGGCTTTAGATCAGCCTGTGACTTCCAAAGGTGGTGTATATACAAGGATCAGGCTTTGAATCTGAATCCAGTTGGGATAAGAGATTAGAACACCTTAACAGCAGGTGGAGGCCTGACAAAGATCATTGTATCGAAACTGAAAGACTCCAAAAGGATGAATGGCTAATCTAATTTGAATAATGCTGTCTAAACATCAGACAGTACAGTGATTATTATATTTCTCTTATATCTTATTGTCTTCTAGGCTTCATTTTACTATCAGCTTGATTATTTTGACTAGTAGCTTTCTTTTTAGGTCTGAGTAAGATTGAGTTTTCTTCTTTATAGGTAGTTCATGAAAAAGATAATGTGGCAATAGAATTGTAGATTTATATTGTTTTTAAGAATTAACCTGATGTAGAAAGTATTAGGTATGCCATTTTGCAAAATAGAGCAGCTATAGATTTTTTGCTGTTAGCACAAAGTCACAACGTGAAAAAGTTAGCAATAAACTGGTAACATCATGGGTTAGATGATTTAAGTTGTTTAAATGATTTGTTTAGCTTGTACCTAGCTGCAGTAAGTATCCAGTTATTGTAATGTTTATCACAGTTACCAACACATGAAAATGCCATAGTCAATAGCCCATTTGACACTGCCTGATTTTTGCCTTAACATATGCATATACATTTATGGTTATTTGATTTAGTTAAGCATGGAATAGTGATATTAGTTGTTGTAATATTAATAATAGTATTGGTACCTTGTATATTGCAATGCTTGTTAAATATTGTACAATGCTCTGTAAAACAGTCAATCAAGCCTGGCTTGTGCAAATACAAAAAAGGGGGAAGAATGGTTGACAAAAAAGGGACATGGACGAGGTACTGCCAACCTAGGCCTGATGGAAACAGAGGCCTAAGCATGTCTGCTGACTACCCCTGCCACAGTCAAGGAGACAGAGGTGCACGCTGTGTTTCACACCTAAAGCCTCTGTTCCTGGAACAAGTACAACAACAGACTGTTATAGATAGAAGAGATGTGTTTTAAATTACTCTTTTCATATGTATTGTGTGTGTAGTTTGTATTACTGGTAAGCATGAATCAAGTTTAGAACCAAAAATTTTTGCAATTGGCCCTAGTAAAAAATGTCATCAAAATTATTGATGGATTTGTATAATGAATTTGGCAAAAATCTGGAAACAAATTTTAAATCATTAAGCTTTGGAAATATCTACAGCAAACATGCTTCATGGTTACCAGATAGGACCTGGTGATTTTAGTAATTGTTGTAGTTGTGTTATTAATGATGCCTTTTCTAATCAGCCTGTTGCAAAGGCGCCTGCAATGGACTGTCTGAGCCATCTTTTTAGCACAAATACAAAAAGGGGGAATTGGAGGGAAATCAACAGGCTGTGGATTTCTTCACAGAGCAGGAGTATGACCTTGGCCAGTCTGCTCTGTACTTGTGAAGATAAGCAGCCTGCAGAGACTGTGAGAACTCAGACAAGTACAGAGACAGTAGCTTGTAACTATAGCCAATGAGTGATTGTTTATGTGTCTGAGCACCAGTAATGTTAATGCACGTACACTCAGAGAATACTATAATTAGAGAAACACCATTAATAAAGTGAGCTTTGTAGTTAATCCATATTGGATCGTCTGCACTGCTCCATAAGCCCGCCTCCAACATTCAACAGAATGCATTACATTACAAAGTATAGCACGGCATTTAAAGCTTCGACATCATCATCTCCGAAAGCAACTTGTTTCAAAGTTGGCCCGCTGCTCATTTTAAGAGACTAACATGAAAGATAGGGAAAAAACAAAGCAAAAGCAAGAGGCCACTTGACTTAGGATGGCAGTTCAATGCCAGCATATGGCTGAACAGAACTTCTTTTGTAGCAGTTCTACTGACAGGTACTGTGTAGGTTGGAAACACAAGCACCACGGCCCACATCAGTTCTATTTCACAGTCTGCAAAATCAAATAATCTTTAGGTTTCCTGTGACCTTGTGTCAGGAGTGACCACTGCCAAAATGAATCAGCACCGGCTCCTCCAAAGCCTTCAGTGTGGATCAGCTGCCAAGCACAGAGTGAAAAAGGAGTCAGAGTTGCCATGCTCACCTTGGTCATTGCCTCTGCAATCGAGTCTACCATACCTCCAACCATGCCAACTTCACTTGCAGCTTCATTTAAGGTGACCATGATGTCATCCACAGCCTCCTTCATCAGCTGTGCAGCCTCAGTGATAGCATCATGTGTGTGAGATGCCTGGAGGAGACACAGTGAGAAAACTGAGACAGGCAGAGAATGCTTTCTGTGCAAAACAACGCACAAACCAGAAGTGCTAAAAGTGAAAACAACAACAGCACTGAAAACAATACTTCAGGGCAAAGATGACAAGGGAGACACCACAGCTGGGTAGCCAGAACAAAGTTTGTGAACTCCTGCAAGAAGCCATGGCACACACCACTTGGAGTCTCTTACATAAGGCCCTGCAGTCATTTTAAACACCCTCTGAGGGCTGTGGCTCTTTATGACAGCAAATCACTCCTGAGCTATGATCCATCATGTGCTGCTGCTCTTCCATCCCTGGTGCACTTGCTGAGAGTCCCCATCCCATGGGGCCATGGACCACACATTTCTTTCTGTAACCATTTCTTTCTGTATCAGAGTCTGGATAGCTGCTGTCATATCCTGACTTAGTGTCCCCTCTGGGAGTCAGGCTGGAATCCTGGCCTGGAGAAATGTCCCCACTCTCAGATGGGAGACATCAGAAGAGCAGTCAGTGCTCTTTTCACTGCAAGCACATCCCTTGACTGTACAGGAGGTAGGTGCGGGTTTTCCTGTCCCACCTGCCTTCCTCTCTCACCCTGAATTCCACACAGCCCCCTTACCTTGGGGTTTCCTCCCCCTTCTTTGGCAGCATACAGCATCTGCAAGGCTGATTCTGCTAGTGTCTTGCTCTGGTCCAACACAGTCATCTGTTGCTGATGATTAAGTGTTTTGGATGCCACACCAACTGCAGCTAAAACCAGGGGTTCGAAGTAACTTGCCAGCTGTGTTACCTAAAAAAGCCAGAACAACCACAGGGAGACATTAACCACATTTCCCAGGTGGAAGTGAGAGGAACAACATTCCCTGGATGCCACAGGTTGGCTCCAGGAGCACACACTGTCCTACTGCTTTTGCACTCGGACAGTGTTGGGTTTGTGTCCTGTGTCCAGCAATTCCATCTCCTCTCACCTCCCACCTCCTCTGTAAAGCCATGTGTCTCCTCCCTGGGAAGCATATGGTCCCTTGAGGTCATATGAAACCATGTTCAAGGCTCTCACAGAAGTCACGTGCTACACGAGAGCACCCCAGAAAAGCATCTTCTCTGTTCAGGGGAGGAATCCCTCAGTCTTTGTTGTGGACAACAGATAACAAATGGGATGGCACTGGACTTGGATTGCTCTGGGACTGCCCATATTCATAGCCTCTCCTCCCTAACCTCTCAAACCACCCTCCGCAGGCTCCAGTATATCCCTGGATGGTGCTCAGCTGCGTGAGGCACCAGACTGGGCACAGGGACAATGTCACTCCAGATGTGGTTCCTCATTCCTAACGCACAAGCACTTCCCTAAGACAGCCACGTGGCCCAACCCTGAGGTGTTTCTTGGGCTAAAGGGAGACATGGGGATCCAGGGCTGCTCTGCAATGCAGTGCCTGTGACAGGTTAAGAGGGCACACATATCCAGAGACTGTGTTTGCCCATCAATTATTTCCTTGGGCTTAATACAGTGTTTGCAGTATCTAAAGACACAGTTCTGCTTAGCAGCTTCCTTGGCTGATTTTCAGTCCTCAGAAACACATGGAGGTTGTCACTCTGCTTTCCTCAGTTCCTGATTTGATTGACATTCATTCCAGGGAAACACGTGCTTTTGGCTGCACATGTATTATAGGGAAATAAGCATATATTACATATGAATGAATATTTTTACAGTCTACCTGCCATCTTCTGCAAAGCCACAACAGAAATCCATGAGGCTTTGCTTCCATAGTTTTTAGTGGATACAAAACCCCTGTACTATTTTGGACCAAATTATTCCACCAAACATGCACAAATAGCCCACTGTGGCATCATCTAATAAACCCAAAGCCTCAGAAATTCAAGTGTCTATAAGCAACTTTCTAGGAAAGGGGAAGGCTGGTACAGGGAAGAAAAATGGAAGTATTTCATGTGCTGGAAAACATATTGAAAGGTTTACTCCATCTAAATGACTATGTGGATAGCCAAGAGTTATTAAATTTTAAGTCCTGGTAGACACAGTAAAAAAAAAAAAAAAGAAAAAAAGAAAAAGCTGAATCATAGGTATGGTTTCACAAACATAGGCCTTTTACACTGCGTCAAAGTAAACAGTGCTCAGCAGGAAAACCAGGCTCAGCTCAGGTCAACCTACACTTAACAAGCAGGAAGAGGGATGTGACTCCCTAAGTACCTACCCCTCAGCAATCCTGATTTGTTGCACACCTCAAAGGGCTGGGTAAACCAAGAATCAAAACTGCCAGTAGCTGGGATGTTATGAAATATTTGATGGCTATCCAAAGCTAAACAGAGTTACTGGAGTACAGTTCTGGAAGAGCTCTCAAGCCAGCAGAGGGATTCTCTTCTGGTATTAAATGCACTGGCACAGAAAACCTGTGGCTTTTTTCTCTCAGGAATACATCATGATTTTTGGGACAGACATCTGCTAAGTAGGAATTTGACCATACTTACACTTCATATAACAGAGGGACACATTTACACAAAGCCCCTCACCAAAAACCTCAGTGAAAGCATCTTTCCTCAAATGTAAACAGGTTTATTTGGTCTGGGCTTTGAGTGTTTGGAAATTCCAGACCTTCCCTCCTTACATATGCTTTCTTCTGCCCTCACAGGAAGAGAACCTGCTGTGGAATGAGGCTGTTCCCTACAATCCAGCTGCCCCAGGTCCCACAAGCCCTTGTGGGCACAGCACATACCTTGTGGCCCAGCTGTGCGGCTTCCCCCCGCGCTGCCGTGGCGATTGGATCGATGAGGTGGCCGATCTCCTGGACCACTGATGTCAGCTGCTCCTGCAGGG
Source organism: Campylorhamphus procurvoides (assembly GCA_013396655.1). NCBI lineage: Eukaryota > Metazoa > Chordata > Aves > Passeriformes > Dendrocolaptidae > Campylorhamphus > Campylorhamphus procurvoides. The sequence continues at coordinate 120,171 of WBMV01004179.1, read as the reverse complement.
CCTAGCAGAGACACAGGGCTCACTCACCACCAGAGCTGCTCCCTTCTCAAACTGTGACAACCCCACCATCAGCCCACACTGTTCAAGTGACCCACTGTGGCAGGATGCAGAAATACACGCTCCCAGCTCTCTTTATGTACTCACTCCTTCCTTCTCCTTTACCCTCTTTCAACCCTCTGCCCTCTGGCAGGTAGGCCTGCCCCTCTTTAGGGTTGTGTGACAAGTCTGGGGAACGTGGCTGCTTCCCACTGCAAGTGACAGCAGCATAGTGTCCTTCCTCACTGCAATGTGCCCAGTGTCCTCCCAGCCTCCCAACCTGCTCCTGCACCAATCAGAGAACCAGCAAAGCTCTGCTGTAGACTTGGAAGCTTGTAGGAGAAATCCACTGAGTGAGGGAAGACAAAGGAAGAATAGGCCATCTCTGAAGGACAGAGATGGGGACTGACCTCCTGAGTGCTGCCTGCGGGACAGGAATAAATGAAAAGCATCTTAATGGCCTGGTTAGACATAAATACTGGCTTTTAATTCAGAAGCGCTGGATGCCTTGGCAGCCACTGGGATTTAGCTCACTCTCAAAAGGCAGAAGAGAAAATAAATACTACTTTTGCCCTTTGTTATATTCCTGTAGTGCTTTATAAATAAATGCCATTTTGGGTAACATTTATTTCAGTTCGACATGGGGTCCAAGATAACTTCATCGTTCCAATACAAAAGAATTCTCATGAACTCCTTTTGCTCAGCTTCATTTGGTCTCACATGTTTCTGTTGTGCAGCATTACAGAAACCACTTGAATTAACATGTAATTTCAAGAAGCAAGAGCATGAAAAGACACTAAATACCCACCTGAGAACCCGAATGTGGGTTGCTGGGAGAGGAGGGGGAAAGAGGGCAGAGAAAGGGGCTGGTGGCAGAGAAGGAAACTTTCTCTATGTGAACATACCAACATCAACTTCAGATTTCACTTATTTAAGGATAAAATAGGCATTAAGAAAAAGGACATTTACATCACTGGACTTGTAGTAACAGATCAGTTTCAGGAACATCCTGGCTTCCACATGGCAGGGCAGAACAGGAACTCTAAATATGAGTTGGTCATGTCAGCATTGGAAGTCAGAATAATATGTTGGTGGCAGCAAAAAATAACTACTTTCACCCTTACTTCTGCCTGGCAATTCTGGTATCTTTCCAGAAGCAAGACCCTTGGGCAGTGTATGATTCTGCCTGGAGAGGTGCCAGTAAGGACACTGATGCCCTCAGGGGTAGGGGGTTGTGCTGAGTGCTGAGCTTCAAATCTTCCCAGCGGCAGGGTGAGTCGGGCTGCTCAGCACTGCTGTGCGTGCGCCCATGCCATGCCCGTGCCCCTTACCTCCACCGAGATGTCATCCCTGGTAGCCAGGCTCTGGCTGACGGCGGCCAGTGATGCCTGCTCGATGTCCCTGATGCACCTGTTGATGCCATCGATGGAGAAATCACATTCTCGCTGCCCTGGGGCCTTGTCCCTGCAAGACAGAGACACTGGGCTGAGCCCACGGGAAGAGGCAGCTCCTTCAGGATGCACACAGAGCTGTGTGTGACCTGACAATGCAGAAAGCACGTGGGGGGAGAGCAGCAAGGATCACAGCTTTGTTCTGCCTACAGGACTCTGGCATCTGTAGAGAGTACACTTTCACAAACACACAGAGATCCTGCTCCTTTCCTAAAGGTTAGACAGAAGAAAAATGGTTGCCTCAGAAGACAAGTTGAAATTCAACCTCCTTGGTGTGACCGGACTGGCCCAGTAATAAAGGTTACGATGAAAATGCAAGAGACACCAGGAAAAACATTCCCATTTCTGGACAGTGAGACTGACTGCCTCGGGAAACAGTTCCTCAGCTATCAGGTTTTACATTCAGCCCCAAGTATTTTTACCAAAGATTACTTTCTGAGTACTTTGCCCTGACATGCAGTTTGCTATTTCAGTGCAATTATTACCAAAGATCAATGAAACTGCAAACACCGCTTAGGTCACTGTTTTCATGCCATTTTGATTTGACCAATACAAAGAGGTCAAATATAAAACGATGCTTTAAAATTTTCCTTAACAAAGGGACAGAGAGAGTACACAAAAAATATCCACTTCTTGCTACAGCATTGTTGCAACTACATAGAGAATACTACAACAAAGAATAAACAGCAAAGGTAATTTATACATTGTCTGATAATATTAGCTACAATTTTAATTTAGTACAGCATTCTCTACCACATTTTCCTCAGAGTGAACGTGAGGTGGGATCAGAGAAGCAGGACAGAACACAAACCCAGAGCAGCCCTTGCTGCAGGGTGCTGCAATTATCAATGCTTATTAACACCCAGTGCAGCACTTTCCACAGTGAAAGCAGCACAGTGTTAATGGCACAGATGGAATTTCTCTTCACGAGCAGCTGCTCAGTTATTGCTTGCATTTTGCTCCTCCAAAAGACATACCTGATGGAGGTGATGAGACTCTTGATGGAGTCTGAGACTGTGTGGGAGTGCCCAGCTAGCACAGACCACGTGGGAGGGTCTTTGGGGTTGATGGCGAGAGAACGGGCGGTTTTGATTAGCAAAGAGGAGCTCTCCAACATTGTCTTGGCAGAAACCAGGATGGGCTCCTGTGCTTGTGATCCCTGTGGTCAGGAAGGGACAACAACAGAAAGGACATTTAAATGATTATTTGAGTTCATCCGCTTTCTGCTCCTAGAAGTCTGTTTAGTTAATAGCATGAAAATGGCATTGTAATTTCCTCCATTTTACTATTCTCAGATATTCAACACAGAAATGGAACTAAAACAATCACAGTCCAACAGCTTTCTCTAAAACATAGTAAGAAACATGTCTCATGTTTAGAAAGGCACCTTCCAGCTGATAAACAGGAGAAAACTGACACTTGTCTAATCATGGACTACAGAAAGAGTGTTGAAAATATACTTAATTTGTCACAAGACTTGCAATCTCCAACATGTGTGTTCTTTTCCCAGGAATTAGAGGACTGATGACTCTAACTGGGTCATCATCTCTGTATCCACTTTACTGCCAGTACTCTGGCCAACTCAGGCACCACAGACTTGGAGTACACACCTGGATTTCAATTACAGCCCCACAGCTTTGAGATTGCAACAGTTACTGCATCATCTGATATCGCCATGGCAATATCAGTATCAGATGGTCATATCAATATCAGATCATAGCCTGGCAAAAGCAGGAAGCAACAGAAAAAACTCTCGCAAAATCAACAAATCCTTTATTAGTCTCTTCAAATTCTACTCTGGTGTAGTTATAGGGCTTGAGGATGGAGAACTTGTGGGAGAAAGAGAAAAAGCCCAGTGATGTCCTTTCAATCCTTTTCAGAAGTAATTAGCCTTCATTTGTTAAAGCTGCTCTTGAGGGAAAAAAGGGTATTTATTATCACATGGAAGAATCCAGCTATCAAGGTATGCAGAGGACCTGCGCCATATCACTTGGCTAAGAGGAAACCTGCAGTACATCCTGCAGCCAAACTGTTTTATCCTGCTGGTGGAAAATTCAAGCTCAGAGGTCCAGCAAAAGACAGCAGAATGCCCTGTGAACACCCAGGAGCACAAGGAAACACTTTGGGGTCCGATCTTTACACTCACTCTCTCCCAACACATTTAATTCAGTATTTTCAGTTTCTGGAGGGTGGAGGTGCAGCATCCTGCCTTACCTCCATGCTGATCTGTGCTGGTACGCTGACAAACTCTGGATTTGAAGCAAACGCTGTCAGGTTTTCCACAGCCTCGATCAAAGGGGCAGTGGCAGTCCTGCACTTGGTGCGGTTCTCTTCGGAGAAATCCCCATCCAGCGCCTGCAAGGGAAACCAGGATTGACTTCTGTCTGCATGGCTTTCTTAGGAACATCAAAGGAAGTTGATTTAATTCTTCCTAGTGTGAAACCGCTGCACGTTTGATACTTGAAAGCTCCTCCATAAATGGGGCTGATGCAAAGAATGTGATCTTTTAGGTGCCTTTCTTTCCTTAGCTGGTTATTGACCCCAGACTTCAAACTGCTGCTTTGCTTCCTGAGACTGAACAAAGGTTTTTCTATCTCCCGTGACACTCCTCAAGTTGTGTCTCAGCACCCCATGCTCCAAAGGGTGGAAGTGCCTAAATTTCACCTTTTTGTGGTTTGTGAAGGTGGTTGTTTCCTACAAACCTATTTTTAAATTTTTCAGTTGTTTGTTTGGGGTTTTTTTAAGCAAAGCAGTAATTTATAGCTCACATTTCCACACAAGTCAATCAATCTCCTTCACAATCCCCCAGCAAACATCTCAGCTAATGAAATCAGGTTAGATCTGCACACAGCTTCCAGAAGGGTTTAGAATCTCTGCCTTCACAACTATTATTTCTGCTTGCATGAAGGAAAACTACCTCCTGCCAAATTGCTGGCAGGGGGCAGGAAAATAAAAACTTATTATGAACAGAGACTACGAGCAACATAAATGGCTTCTATTTGGTTCCCAGTGTTATTCATTTACGGTTGCTTTTTTCTTTTTATATATAAGTAAAACTGTCAGAAATACCTCCAAAAATCTCCAGATGTTAAGCAACTTAATACCATTAAAAGCCTTCACATTCGGTTGTTTTCAGACTATTCCCACGGTGCAAGCTCATTAAATACATCAATGATGAGAGGTCTCATCTTGGATAGGCCAGCTGCCTCTCCTAATATTAATATTACTGTTAATATTACTACTGCCCAGTGTTTTCCATCTTGAATTCAGCAGTTTAGCACTGAACACGTTTTCCAGTCCAGGTCTTCAAAAATGTAATTAATGATCTTTTAAACCATGCACACCCAGGAAGGTAAGAAGGTATATCCACCTGTTCTCATTCTGCCCCAACAGGAATTAAAGACATCCCAAAAGCCAAAACCACAAATGAAGAAGGCAGGTCAGTGGAGCAGCATTTGTACCTTGATAGTTTTGACCAGGTTGGCAGTGCTGTTTGCCACCTCCTTGGCAGACTGCACGAAGTGCCTCTTGGCCACGGGGTTGGCAGTTTTGGAGGAGGCAATGCGGCAGGCATTGCACAGAGCAGAGGTGTGTTTGGCCACGATTGTGGCAGCTGATAACACCTGCAAGCAGATGGCACAACGTCAAAGGTCTGTGACACTCCAGCTCTGCTACAGTTTCAGACCAAAATGCCTTTGCTTGGACATAAATGAAGCAAAGTCACATGTCCTAAGAACGATGGTGTCACTGCAAGCCTCTGGAATCACCTGGGATGGGCTGCTTGCTGGATCCACCAAATTCTGGCAAGCCATCTGGATTGCTTGATTGGCTCTGGCAAATTGGATTGGGTCAACAAGACCCTGCTGACCAGCCTGACTGTTTGGGTCCGAGATACCAACCAGGTAAGCAGCCTGGGAAAGAAGAAGAAAATAATCCTAAGAAATTAAGCTGAACCCTGGATCTTGGATAAGCTTGCTCTATGTCATAGCACATAGTGCTCAGAGATTATTCAGAAATCATACTGTGAAGTACAATCACCATTTCTTTTTAGCAATAAATCCAATTCTTGGCAAATAAGCCAAGAAAACTTACTCCTACCCTTGAAAAATTCATTCAGTCAAAACAAAACTGTCCAGTGTTTAGACAGCTGGTATTCCTGGAAACATTCTTTTCACTTGCACAGCCAGTGGAGAGAGCCTTAAGGGTCACAAGTGAGGGCAAATTCTTTACTGTATGAGCCACAGCTGGAGGGGTGAGGGGTTCTGTCAAGACTGGGTAGGACACCAGTTCAGCAAAGGCACTGCTGCTGAATGCAGGACCCCTCAGTGTACAGATGCTGTCCCACCACAGTCCAAGGTGCCTGATGGCCAACCCCACCTCCTGTCTCAGTGAGTAATTCCATGCCTCCCAACAAGGGGGACTTCCTGAACTGTCGCAACCATACTCGCAGATTTCTTCTGGACATTACAGATACAATTACCTGTCAACTCCACCTGTCAGTGAGGCAACCCAGGGTCAGGTGTGGAGCAGACTGAGTCCACACTGAGACATTACATGTGTGGGGAAATTGCGCAGAGGTTTTCATGCAGAGCATGATCCCCCACAGCCAAATCCTTCCCTGAGGGGGCTGGATCAGCTCCCTGCAGTTCATTCAGTTATCAGAGCAGTGAAACCACAGCAACCAGACCCTAATTTGCTGTAGCAGCTTAGGAATTTTGATTATTCCAAAAGTATAGCTGAAACAGGTTCCTTCTTAGTCCTAATGTTTGAAATTAGCAGTGCTCCTTAAGGAGTTTTACAAACTAAAAATCAAACTGGCTTCACCAATTTTAACTGTAGCTGCTTTTTTGTGCACTTCTCTGTGATGTTATAGGCCTGAGCTTGAGCTGCAAACTTGCATTCCACGTGCTGCAGCTTTGCTTTATCCTCAGCAGTTTCCTTCTCGATGCCATTTCCCTTCCTTATCAAATAAGCAGTTATTGCACCCTGCTCCTTCTGCAGCAGTGAGTGCCCAAGTCCTGTGGACCTGCACGAGCACACTGGGCAGCACAAGCTCATCATCTGCCTGACCACAGGGAAATGAAGCTCAGACCGACAAAACCACAACATGAGCCTGCTAAAAAGATAAAAACATACTTGCTTTACAGGCTTCAGTAGCCTTACCTGAGCTGCTGCCTCTGTGAGGCCACAGAGAGCCTTGGATGCAACTCCAACACATTCTCCAAAGACTAAAAGGTCTCCGGTTTTTGCATTCTGGGAAATGCCCGCCATTGATTCTCCAAGAACCTCAGAAATAAAAAAAACAAAGTTATCTTCCAGATATGCATCCCTACCACCTAAAAGCAAGTGATTGCTGGTCTTGAGCCAGTCCGGGCCCACAAACCTCTTGGACTTAGCATTCTGAATTTTTAGCCAGTTAATGACTCCCCTGACCTGAGCACATTCCTGTGTGTGGAGTGAGGGACAGACACACAGACCAACACTGGACTGACACAAGCACTATTGGCGCTCAAATGACTATGAGGACACAGAATTAAGTCTCGCTATTTTTGCTGTCACCCACTGCCAGCAGAGCCAGCCTGGCATTCAGGTGCATTTCCCAGACTGCATAACAGTCCTGCAGCTGCTGTCAAGCCACCCAGGATGATCTTTGTCCCTAAATTCACAAACTCAGAGTAAATGAAATTGCACCTGGACTGCTGGCACCACCTGAATGTCAGAACACACATTAAATCCCACAGTGTGCCCTGCTGAATTCAGCTCACTTTGGTTTAAAATTCCAAACGAGGTGTGACTGCAGAGCATTAGATGCAAGATGAACATGCACACCCACCAGGCACTTGCTTTTTCTTTTAGAGAGGAGGGATCTGAGAATTCCAACACATTAAATTAAAAGGACACCAAAAGCAAGCTTCAAAGAAAGATGTACAGCACAGTACAATTAAAAAATAACTTAAAGTTTCGTAGAGATTTTCTGATGTGCTGGAGTATCTGGGCTGCTCAGACATTTCTCTGATCTGTTTTGCACAGAATGATACAATGGTATTTCTTTGCCAAGCCTCCCATTCATGCTTTGGGCCATTCTAACACAGATGCAGACAAAATATATCACCAAAGTATGATGTGCTGTCTCATGCACAGGAGAGGAAGGGAGAGAGGAGAAACTTTAACAGCACCGCATAATAGCCACTTTATTAAAAATTCCTTAGCAGGGCAATGTGCCTTCAAAGCACCCAAAAGCTGAAATTACCTGGAAGAGACCTTTCTCAGGCAGAGGTTCATCAAGGAGTGCAGCACACATTTTGGCTATAAACACTGACTGCATCTCCAACATTTTTGCTATGCATGTGGAAACTTCTGAAAATTCAAACACGCTTTCCAATTGGCACAGAAGTGGGAAAAAGGAAATTACCTTTGAGTTTTCCATCACGCCCTCAATACAATCGAAGTAGGAGAGATCACTCACAGGCTCGTTGGGGTTGTCCAGCATCCCCTTCACCGTCTGGAACAACAAAAGAAACCAGGATTGTTGTCAGAGCAAGGCACATCCTCACTGAGGGCTCACAGACAGCACAGGGACACCACCCACAGGACCTGAGCTGTGCCAACACCACCAGGCTGCTGGTACCACAGCCTGCTGTGGTTTGTGGTCAAGTGGTGATGCTCAGCTGCCACAAGGCTATCTGGTTTTCTGGCGGCTGTCACCACACCATTACATGTTTTTAGTACTATTCTAAATTCCATAAATGGAAATAAAAGATTGGGAGGAAAAATAAAAAAACCCAAACATTTGTTGGGCTCTGTCTAGAAACACAAAGGGCTACCAAACCAAGTGCATGTCCTCTGCTGCCAGCGGATTCCCCCACCATGCTTCCCTCTGTCCGAAAACTACATTGACTAGCTGGGTTTAATTGCTTCTTCTGAGGTGATTCTGAGTCCTGGAAATAACAATGTGACATGAGTCACATATTCATTGAGGAGAATGAAAGCAATTAGATAACAAAACTTGTACAAAACCTGAAAAATACAGCAGACTAATTCCTTTATACGTAAAACTATCTGCAGTTGGCCTTTTTCAAGTCTGGAGGAACATTGTTTTTCTCCAAATATCAGGCAGAAAAGACTTTTAATCTTTCCAGTAGAAGTAAAATTGTTTAAGAATAGAAAGATACCAAATTTGCTTTCTACCTGAAGGAAATCAAGGCATGATTTTACCTACTTAGACTTTTCTTGTAATGCAACATTAAGATAAACCTGCAGCAGGATTCCGAATAGTAGGTGATGAACTGGGGCAATGAAGACAAGAGGTAAGAGTTTAAACATTATAAAGAGAAATTGAAACTGAAGACTTCTAAAATCTGACAGGTTCCTCAAGTCACTTTGATGGGAGTCTCCAGCCTGACTTCAGGACTGTGTGCTTTTGCCTGGATTTCCCCTTTTCCAGAAATTAATGTAATTCCATACACGCAGGATTCTCCACTAACTGTCCCTCTCTGCCTACTGTTTCCTGAAGTTGAACATGTTACAGATCTTCCTCCTGCCCTTCCTCTGCTCCCCACCCATGCCAGCACATGTGCTATTGTCACAGAACCCTCTGCAAGGGCTTTTTGGGGCTGCTCTGCCCTGCATTTCTTCTCTAAGGTCCCAGTTTGCTGTGGCTCATCAGCTGGAAATCCTCATCTGTCACATCCCTGCTTTTTTTGCAGATCTCTCCCCATTAGTCCTTCAGGAAGTCCTGAGAAACAGCACTTCGTCCCCGCTGCTTGCTCCATTACATTATGGCCCAATTTCCTGTTTTCCATTTCTGTATTCTGGACTTGCTGCCACTCCCTCTGACCAAGGAGAAAATACTTCTAAGCTTAAGAAGCTGAGAATTCAGAAGCATAAAGAAGCTCTGAGGGCAACTCCTACAACATTTTGGGATGATACCATGGACTCAGATATTAAGAAAATTCACAATATCCTGGAATGCATTGCAATGACCTTTGCACCCTTTTGATACTAAGGGGTAGAAATAAAAAGCTTACTTTATGCTCTATACAATGGCCAGTGCAGATGTTCTTCACAGACCCATGATGTTCTGACCTTGACACCAAACAAGAACCGTTTAATTTAAATAATTAGATGTTGTTTCCAGCTACTGTAAGCAGCTGTGTCTGGGATCAGTGCAAAACCTTGGAATCAGGTCTTTCAAGTGACCCACTATTTAGCTAGTCAAACCTTTCACTCATGAACACATTACCTTGTCAGAGCCTGTACTGACACACATCCTATCAGTTTGGCTGTGACAAGGCAGAAACAAGGCATCAAAAATCTACACTGAGAAATGTCAGGGTCAAAGATGGAAAGTAAACATCATCTAAAATGGGATGTCAGGAACAATATTCTGTAAGCAGAAAAACTGAGGTGCTGCAAGTCCTTCCAGTGCACTGCTGGTAGTGGGTATGTCCATCTCAGCATGGTTCCTTCTGAAGCCATTGCAAGCAGGAATAGTAAGGATTAAACTGTGTCTTTGGAGGGCAGGGAAGAGGAGATGGGGACAGTACAGCAAATTTCATTCTAGCCCAAATTACAAGATGCTCACACATCAGGTTCTACACTTACCTCATATGCAATTAAAACCCCTGCCACTGATATCAAATGAAAAGACAGTGACAGTAGCTGATCAGACAAAGAACATAAAGGAAACAAACATTTGGGGCCCACTTTTATTCGTAAGAGCTTTTGAAATACAGTAATACCTCCAGTTCTCTGAGTGCATTATCACATTCCTTCTGCCCGGGGGCTTGCTGGGTGCACAGTGTGATCAGCTGGTTTATACTCTCAGTCACAGCTCTGGGGAGAGTAGAAGGGGAAAAAAAAGGTGTATTTTGAAGTTAAACTATTCCTCTTAGTACAACTTTTGTTTCATTAACTGTACACTGCATAAAGATATAACACTGGGATCTCCTACTACATTTTTTCTTGTCAGTGTTTGGGTTTAACAGTACGCTGAACAGCTCACCTGTTCCAGCTTCACAGGAACAAAAACATTCTCACTAAAGCATTTGAGAGTGATGCACACCTGAAGATCTCTCCCCTGAGTGCAAATAATTGCAAAGTTAGCCCAGAAGGAAGAGAGGCTTCTTCTCACAGCAGCAAGTGCACTGAGTGTCTGTGACCCAGTGAGAACAGCCCAGGGGCTGGGCACAGCTGGCTCTGGACACACCAGCAGAGCCAGGGAGGACACAGCTGGGCCCAGCACAGGGTGGTGGCACCTCTGGACAAACACTGGTGAGAAAGGGCAAAACACCACCTGGAAGTGGGGCAAGGCCAACCCACTGCACTGGCACAGGGATGCAGAGTAGGTGCTAAAAAGTATTTTATCACTTCTCCAGGTCTGACTGATATGGACTGAACCATTTCTCAACCAGCACCCCAGAGGTCTTAAAGGACACAGAAACAAGTGGCTAGGATGTAAAACAGTGGTTAAATGTAAAGCAAAGGTATGTACCCCTCACTGGCAAAGTCTCATGCCTTGTCTGACACACTGCATTACACACACATAATCGTGCTATAAATTTCTATAGTCTGTTACAAAATTGTTTTTTCTCTTTAACTAATAATTGATGTTCCCCCTTAGGTTTTATGTCCACAGAGAACAAAGTGTGCAAGAGCATTCTGTTTCTGTGGGAGTTCACACCTCTTGAACACAGGCACCCCTGACACACAGCAGTCACTGTTGGTCTTTCTGGTGAATGCTTTGATAATAAGCAAAATTCATTATAACTCCATTAATTTTAGACCCATGACTAACAACCCAGGGGAGCAGCTTCTAGAAGAAGGGACAATGAGTGAAATTGGAGAGCGTGGAGAATGTGCTTTCCTCTGGCCTTGAAAACTGAATGGCATTTGCATTACTTTCCCTTTCAGAAAGCAGGCACTTGATAATGTATGGATAACATGATTACCTAGATGGACGGTATCCTACTGTTACAAAAGGAAACAGGATGTGCTTATTACGTACATTACCTTTATGTTAAATTCCAGGGTAAAAAGAATGGGAACTAACAGGCAGACTTGTTTAACTGAGACTCCTGCCCCAGTGAGTAGCTTTGGTGTCCTTGGGGAGGTCCTGTGTTCACCTCCCAAACATCAGTGTTTTCTGTGCATCAGAACAATGTCACTACATGCAGACTTAGGAATGCATGGCAAGAATGGCAAGTTCTGTCCACTCCCAAAGAAACATCAGGTAAAAAATGCCTTGTCCACTGTGGATTTTAATCTGAGACACTGTGCTTGTTGACTCAGAGAACATCAGCAATGAAAGACAGAATGAAAGAGAGAAATGTCAGCATTGCAGAGGATGCCATGTATTCTCGTGAATACCACAACTACACACCAGGTACCTGTACCCAGGAATACAGCCATTGTGCAAGCATTACTTCCAAAGCCATTTGGAAGCAGGAGAACCAGGAAGGTGGCCCCTCAAACACCAATCCCAGAGTGGAAGAGGACTGCCAGGACTCTAAAATCCACACCAGTTTTCATCAAACACAGCACAGAGATACTTGGACTGTGCAGGGAACTCAGCCAGTGCTGCAGTCCTGTGAGATTGTCAGAGGAAGTCAAGAAAAATTCCTCCACAAGGAAGACAAAGCTACTCAAAAAGCTGGGAGTGCCTATTAGAGCTGGAGTAAAGGGGGAAGAAAGCAAAAAAAATTACAAGAGGATTTATCACAGTACCATAGATGATGAGAGAAAAATGAGAAACCACCTTATAATAAGGATGCTGTGCCTCTTTTTTCATTTTTATGAGAAGAGAGAAAGTAAAGATATTTGACCCTGATCGTATCACAGCAGGGAAAGAGAACAGCCCTGGCAAGCTTGTCACAAGCTGACCCAGAGGATCTGAGAAGGGAAGCACAGTGTCTCCTTAGCACCTTAAACTGAGGCTTGCTACAGCATTTACTCCACATGTTATCTGGGGTATGTAAAGCCTCATGCACACAGCACGGACACACAGGATATCTAAAGGCCCTGCATGACCCATGTCCCCTGTTGTGTCACATCCTCCCCCAGAGGGAACACCAGCAACCACCTGGTTTCCCTGGGGACACTTCACTTCCTCTACATTCCTCTACCAGAAATGCTCTGAGCTGAAATCCATGGCAGTGACAAGAGCTCATGCAGCTCCTTCCCTTTGGAGCTGCTTGTCTTTGATTACCTACAGTTTTCCTAGATGCTATTTATTTGCAGGGAGACAAGACGGATGTCAGAACTTTCACTTTTTTTTTTAAACAAAAACCCAAACAAATATGACAAAGTAAAGCATAAATTTCTTAGGAAGTCATTTACTAAAGGAGTGGATTTATAATCCTTAAAGTTACGGCATCCTCCACCAAACAAATGTAGCATCTGACCCTATGAAGCACTCCTGATTTTACACACATGCACACCGTCAGTGATAGGTAGCTAACAACATGATTTTTAAGCAGATTCTGTATAGGAATATTATCCAATTTCTTTTCTTTCAGGCACTGAGAGGCTTGTCAGAACACGGTAGGGAAAATACACAGGTTCCTTTCAAAAACCAGGCCAAGACTTCATCTGCTGGTTCTTATTTCCACTGAGGGTAACAAGTTATGCCAGTTAAGGAACTACTCCAACACAAACAATTTTCCTCTGGCCTACTTTCATTTAAATAGAACTGCAGGGTCCAACCACTCAGTTAAGTGTCAGTAGCAGAGGAATATTTAAGCACAACATAAATATCACAGAGAAAAGCAAATATTTCAGCAAGCAACGCATCCTTACCTTGCTGCTGCTGCTAACAGGTTCTTGGCATTAGGAGCTCCAGGATCAACAGAGAGAGACTTGGCAGCCAGTAACAGCTTGCTGGAAGCCATGGAGATGCTCTTGAGGTTACCTATGACTTGAATCTGGTCCTCTTTAGTCTGGAAAGCCACAGTAGCAACATTAAGTGCAGAATTTGCAATAAAGAGAGTGTGCTAAAGCCACACTTGGAAGCCCAGTTTGTTTATCCACCTGAGCCCAGTGACACAGTGAGCCCCCAGAGCAGGGATGGCCCAGAGCCCGTGCCCACCCAGACAGGTGCCTGCATCTCCACTCACATCACAGAAAAAGGAACCCACACAACAAATAGCTGGCTTTCTAACAATGGCTGCATTCACAAATGGGCAATGGAGAAACTTTGCTACTTGTTGAACAATGCCTTTGTTGTCAGGACTCTCGTGTGTCTCTGCCTGGCACAAGTGCTTCACATTATTCAGTCTGTGTACACTCTGTATTCCAGCAGCCTCTGTGCCCGCTACAGGCCCTCCAGCATCTAGCTGGGATTGCTCTCACAAAAATATCCCTCCAGAAAGTCCCCTAGCCCAGGAAAATAAGTTTCTATAAGTCTACCCTGGTCAACATTCTGACTTTGATGTTCCATTACTTATTTTAAGCCGTTGCTTGAAAAGGGAAACCTGCATATAAATAGTTGCAGAAAAGTGCAGCATTTTCATAGCAAAGAGCTGTGATTAGATTCTTCTGTCAATAACCACTGAAAGTGAATCCATTCTTTCTAACAGTCTGTTCAGGGCTATATGTAAAGATGTTGCATATTACTCAGCTGATGTGAATAGATTTTACTCTGTATTTATACATTCTGCTTCCTCCCTACCCCCACATTTTGCTAGGCATCCAAAATTGCATCTGTCCAGGCCAAATAACTAGACACAGACGGGGGAAATTCCCTTTTAAGAGATCAGCCATTGGTAACTGAGATGGTTATCATCCCCTGTGTCAGCAGGATAAGCAAATTCCCAAGGACCACAGGGTCACCAGCAGATGGAATTCTCTCAAGCAGCCATTTACAATATCATTTCTACCTTTGCCATCACTGAATTGCCTCAAACAAAGCATTCTACCAGTCAGTGAGGTCCACAGCTAAAGGCATAGTCAGGTACCCAACTCCTGCTCACGCTCAGAGCATCAGCTGTGTTTGGATCCTAAAGAACTTCACAGATCTAGAACCTGAATGATACAGTCCTGAGAGAGAATGATCAGCAGTCATTGTCTGACCTCTCTACTCAGCTCTGTCTATAAAATACCTGCTCCGGAGACACTCCATAAATGACTTCAAAGGACTGATAAGACCTTCTGGCCAGTTTTACTTTGGCAATCATTTCCCAGATTTGCAAGGTCCTCCTAAGAACTAGGGCAAAACTGTCTGCAGATTCTTTTTTCTGCAGGTCCTCCTGTCTCTCCTGGTCTGGGATCCTTCTTTATTTACTGACATTTGTTATGTTAAATCATTGTCAAGTGACCAATTAGTGCAATGCAGTACAGCTATACCCAGTAAGACAAAATGAAGCACTGAGACTACCAGGAACAAGCTGGGCAACGTGGGACAATGTTCCTGGTTGTCACTGAGTGCATCAGAATAGAACTCTGCCAGATTTTAAGTCACTGAACACAAGTCCAGGTGCCTGCTGTCAGATCCATGGCCCCCTTCAAACGCTTGCTCCCCTCTGTAACACATTCACAGCACCTGTTGTGCGTTTCTCTGATTAGGGTTTTTTTTTTAATAAGAGGAAGACTGGCTTCTGTTGGAAAACTCTGGAAGTTTCCCTCCGTCCTATAGAGCAGAGCCAATGAGTGCCAGCTCCGACGAAAACTTCCTGCTTTTGAACCATTAAGTTACGCCCCTGCGTGAAAACATATTTAAGAAGTTGTTGCGCAGTTAGAAATTGGCAGCCATGGGTTAACAACATCACAACGCAGACATCAAGGGCAGTGCAGGAGGAGAAGAGGAGAAGGAGGGGGAGGGACCCCACGGATGAGGGAGAGGACTATTATTCCCTGAATAGGTGGTGATGACCATGGTGACTATGAGTTGCCCCCTCGAAGCCCATAGGATCCATCGGGGTGCAAAGACCCCCCTGTCAGAGCAGGAGGAGTCATGAAAAGAAGCTGTTACCTCATGGGAGACCCCCAAAGTGGAGCAGAGTCTGGCAAAGATTTGCAGCCAAGACCCATGGAGGGAGAGGTCCACGCTTTATCAAGAGGCCCCCAAAGTGGAGCAGAGTCTTGCAGAGATTTGCAGCCGAGACCCACGGAGAGAGAAACCCACGCTAAGTAGGTACAGCCAGCTTTTCCTGAGACACTGTACCCCATGGAATGACCCACGAGAGAGCAGAGGATCTCTCTCTCTTGTGGGGGGGACCCCACGGAGCGCAGGGGAAGGACTCAGAGTTGTGATTCCCCTGTGTCCATGGTGATGACTGTGGTGAAGCGAACTGTCCCCTTTGCAGCCCACAGGAAAGCCCCCTGCGACAGAACTGCTGCTTAAGGTTTGGACTTCCATCTGCGAATGGCTGACCCAACAACAACTGACTGCAAACCTTCTATTTCCCTATATCCCACATCGTCAGAAGAAGGAAGGGGCATGGACAGACTGAGGGGTGTTGGTGGAAAAGTGTTTCTAACCTGTTTTTATTTCTTATTTTTAGTTTGTTAGTAATAAATTTAAGCATTATTCTAAGTTCTGCTTTGCCCGCGGTATTAATGAAAGCTCCTTTCAGTTGTTAATGCTAGCCGTAAATTCCTAGCTGGTTTTTTTCTCCTTCCCTCTGGAAGGTGAAAGGGGCGGGGGGGAAGGCCTTGAAAGAGTTTCGCTGGACACCAGGCATTTATCCAAGGTCAAACCACCACAGCACCACAGAGTGATACCAATGTACCTTTTCCTCCCTCTACTTAAAGCATTCCAAAAGCAGCGAAGGAAGGTGGCAAACTTTGAACAGTGTTCACATAAATTATGTTCCATGGTAGTGCTACCAACATAGAAGCAACCTTTTCCATGAGCTTGGAGAGGTTCAGCTCAAATTAGTTGCCTGCCTAAACCAGACAGAGGAGTACAAAGTCATATTTCTGAGTGGACAGAGGAACAAACACCAATGTCCTGAGCAAAATGCAGATGCTGAGTTCCCTCCCTGCAGATAACCAGCTAGGGATGACTGCTTCATAACAACATCTGGACTCCAGACTCACACTGCCCCAATGCACTGCACTGCAGGCTGCTGTGCCCAAGATAATCCTTGGTCCCAATTAGCATGATCAAGAACTTACTTGTGCTTGGCCAGCCATTTCAATACCAGCATCAAGAAATTCATCAAAATCATCACTGAATTTCCCTGAGGCTGCAGCCAGTTCCCCACTCTGGCCCCGTGTTGCATGGACAACTTCTCCTGCTGACTGGTTCAGGTCTGCTGCTGCCTGGTTCAGCTCACTCTGAGCCTCTTGAAATGACTTAGAACTTGGAGGTAGCTGTAAGACAGCAAGTTTACTGTGTTTATTGTCCATCATGTCACAGTAACCCTTGATGACTGTAAAGTTCAACCCACGTTAAGAACACAAGTGAGCTTCACATGCAGGCTGGAAGGGAACACTGCAACTGGTGACTTAGAACAGTCCAGCTGTGGGACAGCTGTCACCCAGAAATCAGTCCAACAACTTGAGTCCCTCAAGGGACAGACAGATCTGTAAGATTTTCAAGGGACAGAGACAAAAATAGGTATCTTATATCTCAACTACAAAATTCAAAGTGATGAACTCCATGGTTAAAGTTGGAGAATTTTGGTCTCCAAGTCATCATTCAACTCCACAGATAAGATATTTAGAACACCACACAAGTATTGGCAGCTCTTCACAGTTACTTTAATCTCTCTTTGGTAACCCAGGTTTGGTAAAAACACCTGGTTTTATCAAAAGGCATTGCACAAACATATCAAAATACAATTCCTCCTTCATTCACAGGATAGCAAGGTTAGGTGCAGAAAAAAAAAAAGAAGCTGTTCAAATCATATAACCTTCTGGCAAATTACCAGTGCAAAATGGGGGGTTTTGGCACAGGTGCAGTTAAACAGAAATACAACAATTCTAGTCCTTGCACAAAATGACCAATCATTTTTTGGACCACAATGCTCCTTCAACTGGATCAATCACTTCTAGGTGGAACAGGGACTATCATTTTTTCCTTTTCATATTCTTCAAAATATTAAGTCATAGTTGGCATTGTCAAAAACCAAACAAAACAACAAACCCTAATACCAATCTATGGCAACAATTTTAATATTGCCTTCACAAGTCAGACACATTTCACCTCTCCCATTAAACTAGAGCAGCTGCTTAAAGGTGCATAAACTTAAAGAGAGCTTACATGAAGAACACTTAAGGCACATTTACTAAATAATAATTTGACCCATGGGGAACCCAGACCTGCTCTTCAGTTCCCTGGAATTAATTTCCATGTTAAAGGACATCTCACCGAATCAACGAGGAGCTTCTTGCTGGACTCCCCGATACTCTTTAAGGCCACATCCACATCCTTTTGCCCAGGCAGACAATTCACACAGTTATTCAAGGAGTGAGACACTGCCTTTGCCACCTACAACACACAAGTAAACACATTCACAGTGAGAAAGGTTTAAACGGTCATTGATATGATCAGCCTCTAATGCACAGTCAGCAATTAATTCCTCCATTTTGACTCTTACAAGACCATTTTTGAGGCTTGTGACTTCCCTGGTTTGCTGACCTGTGGTCCAGCAGCAACTGTTATTTGTGCTCACCCACTTGACAGGACAGAATATACAGAATGCCCCTACACACTAATCACAGGAATTCTTTGCATGTTACTTTTTACAAGGTCCTGATTAAAACAAAAGTGTCTTTACAAGAAATTATTTACAGTTCAGGTCAATTATAGAACATTTCAAATCAGTAAAAAAAGAACCTGGCACTCCCTAATGTCTCAAAGGCAGTGGTGACACACCTGTAGAAAACATGCACCCCCTTTTTGAACATAACCTGAATACAGATCCGCTTTTTAATAATGATCAGTTTAATGGCTGTTTCACTTTTGCGGTCAGTCTACTCACATATGCTGTGAGTAAAAGCATTTAGCTGCATCTTTGTATATTTTTCTGAAAGATGACTAAAATACCACACTTCAGACCATCTGCATTGTTTAACATACACATGGTGTTATTGTCTGAGAGCTGAAAGGAACAGAAAGCTGACATTCCCTGCAGCCTTATTTTCTGTTGTTCTCTCCCCTGTTTAATGCTGTACGTGCAGCATATTCCCTGGGTGTTTGACAGTTCCTGGAGCTGCTCCAGCTACGACTCACCTGGGCCAGTCTCTGCTGACTGTCTACATCCCCCGGAGCAGCCAGGGCCTGCTTGGCCTCCTGAATCAGCATAGCAGAGCCTTCCATCACATCCCTTGCTGAATCCAGCATTGCACGAGCTGCCACAGGGTCACTAGTGGATGCTGCAACCCCTCGTGCTGCCTGAGCCAAAGTCTTCAAAGCCTGAGCAGTCTCTCTGGCAGCAACTCCTACATTGAGGTTTCACCAAGGATTCTATCAGTATTCTTAAAGAATCAGGATTCTATCAGTATTCTTAAAGACAACCTTTGTATTTTATGACATGAATTTGCAGGTAATGATCCCACTGCAAAATAACACTGCAAATGCAATTTAAAGGAAAATCTTCAAACACAAACACATTTGAAATACACAGCACCATTTGCTTAGAGAAATGTTTGTAGCCACAAAGTAAATATGATAGCCCAAAGAGCATGTTCTGGGCACAGCTCTCCACCAGTGACTACATCTTAGTGAAGCACTGGAAGAGAAGAGAACCTAAAACCTGTAGGTGAGGAAAAACACTCCAAGCTATGGGGAAAGTGATTGCCTGCAAGAATGGAGCACCTGAGCTCAGAGCTACAGCATCTCTGCTGTTCCTGAAAACCTAGCCTGGGATTTTTTAGAGAATAACCACAAAAACAGTTCAAGTTCAAGCAAAGAAAAAAGAGATTATTAGCAATGACACAACTTGACATGAGCTGTGAATACAAGCATAAAAAATAACTGAATGAGGTCACAGAAAGGATGCCATGAAATTAGTTTCTGTGGTCTGCTGGACCAACATTACAGGACATCCACCAACTCTAGTGCTAAGGCATAAGACTAATAATAATGGTCTCATTCTTCTCTTTTTGAACTTTTTGAAAGGGAATTCATTGCTTTGTAGTGTTTCCTGCAACTTGAAAAGAGAGCTACTAGATTCAAGTGTTCATTGTCAGCTGTACTGATGTATCTGTACTCCTTTACCAGATACCCAGTGCTAACTTCTCATAACTAGGAGAGAGACAGGAGCCATCCTGACGCAATTCCATCTGCTTCAAATGAAAGCATCTGTAAGTTATGAAGCCCTGATGAAATTACAGCCAATTAAGTGGTAATTTCCATAGTGCATTTAATCAGTAATGTCAGGAAAAAAAAATTTTACAGGACCATTTGTATCAGCAGGTTACATTTCTTACAGAAATAAGGACACAGAACATTCTAACATCAAAGAGCAAACTTTTGCCCCTCCTGCAGAAGTGTTTTTCTTATTAAGGTGTTTTTGTTTTCTAAAAGTACAGGTACAAAAGCAAACTGCAGAACTTGTGTGCCCACATTCCCTGTTGGCTTCACCTCCAACCATGCAAATGTGATCCCTGAACCAGAGATCAGTTGCATCATCCATGGAAACTGGTACCAGCCAGCAGGAGATGCAGCTCTGAACCCCTCCAAGCCATCCCAGCTATGTTTGCATCCTGCTGCTTCAAAACAAATCCAGACCTTTTAAAGCTTCTGAAAGGACAGAGCAACATTTCCAGTGGCACTGACCTTTACACTGCAACACATTTCACCTCTGTCCTTCACAGTTTCAGTGGCATATATTTACAAAAACAACAGATGTCCCTGTCTGTTCTGACTGAAGACAGAGCAGATTGCATCACTGGCCTTTTATGAAGCACATGAATCACACCAGCAATTCTTAGTAACTTGCCACAATTAACTACCAGCATTAAAAAAATTGAGTCATTCCTTGATTAAGCAGTCTATGATAAGAAAACCCTTTATCAAGTATTTGATGGAAAGTTGAAGTTTTACAGAGATATCCTGAACAAAACACTACCTGTGTAGTGCTCGTTGCCCTGAGCAGCACAAGTTAACAACTGGGCCATTGAAGAGCCAACTGCTTTGGATGTACTTCCCAGGTCCTGAGTGCATTTCTCGAGCTGTGAAAAATTGCAAAGGATAAATTCTTAGTTTAAGCTCAACTAAAACATACTTGTCTTAAATAGTACTAAAAAGTTCCTCATCCCACAAAACCCCAAACTTTTACCACAGCTACCAAACAGTTTCTCTGAAACCTAACTAGCATGTTTTCCCTGTCCAGGATAAAATGAATTAATATATCAGGTAATATGAACAACAAAACTATTTTATAATTAGCAATGGAAGTAAATATCTTTATCTGAGGGGAAGGTTGTTGTTTTTTAGTTCCCAAATAAACCATTTCACTTTCTAAGCCTACCAGGGCTGGCTGTCTTAGAACTACTGAGTTCTCATCTTTGTCACTACTGAAAAGAATTCTTTTTGACAAGACTGAAATATCACTGCTACTAAATTGTAATTTGTACAACGGAGAAGGAGGCCCTACAGTAATTCTACAAGTAATTCTACAACAGAACACACATCTGTTGTGGCAGTAACGTCTTCTTCCTAAGGGAATTGGTGCAAAATCCTATCAGCATCATCATTCCCCAAAGCCTCACGACTTGTTTTGACTCTAATATTTAAATTTTATAACAGCTAACTTTGTGTGTTTGTTTTTAAATGCAGAACATCCTTCCTGAATTACAGTTTCTCCTGGCAGCGGTTTCAGCTGTCCTTCCAGCGCTGCCATCTTCGCGTCCTGCAGCTCGTTCTTCAGGGTCTGCACCGTGTTCAGGGCAGAATCGATTTCCATGGGGCCACAAGCTTCATGAGCCTGCTCACAAATCACACCAACAGCTCTCTTAGCAGCTGTAAGCAACCACCAGAAAGAGGAAACGCTCCAGGCAGAACCCCCCCTCCCAAATTATCCCTCTCATTATGTTAGAGGCCACTGTGGGCACTCAGAGTGCTACACATCATGGATTCCAAACTTCTGCACAACATTCTTAGTCTGTGAAGAGAATAACACGCTGCAGAGAGGCACCAGGGCAGTGAGATGCACTCAGGCTGTGCACACCCACCTCACACCATGCTGAGCAAACAACTGCTGCAGCCTGGACTCCTCCTTTGCCCAAGAGTCCAACTGGATCATGACTAAAGCCACTCTGAAGCTGTGACGTGGCAGTCCACAGGCACCAGTCTGAGCTGGAAAGTTTAGCACTGGCTCAGGTGCAGCCACCTATGTGCACGAACCCTGGTTTTGGGCCTCAGGGTAGACACAGAAAAAAAAGAGTAGACTTTCCACTGATTTCATTTTTAAGCCCCTCCATAGTTCAGAGATCTGTGTGTGAAACACAAAGAGCCTCTGCTCCCCCAAACGTGAGAGATGACAGCTGCAGCTCATGGTTACAGCACTGCCACAGCTGGGCTCTCCCTGCTCCGGCTGCAGCATGACATCTGCCCTCCCCTCAAACACAACAGCAGCAAAGAGCCTGGATGTGCTGCTCTGGGCACCCTCCTACTGTTTTTCTGCTAAGCAAAGGGTAGCAGAGGTTTTTCAGTTTTCTTGTCACTTCTCCCTCCTCTTTATTCTGGCTCAGGAGCCAGCTGGGAGTCTGAGCAAACTGCACAAAAAGCAACAGTGAGAAGTGAACGGTGCCTGAGCATGAGCCACTCACCTGGGGGGACACACAAAGCCACCTTGCTTTAGCTGACTAAACCTAGAATTAACCCACCTTCTGGGATGCTGTTCTCAGCTCAGCTAGGCTGGTGGCAAGGTTCTTGGCACACTGACTGAGCTGCATTGCTGCTGCTTGATCTGTCACCGTGGGGACTGCGGCTTTGGCAGAGGCCACCATTTTACTTCCAGGCTGTTGAAAGAACAACAGGGAACACAACTGGTTTGACTGGCTCATTTTCCTTAAAGAAGGCTTAGGATTCAATAAAGAAACCTGTTCCTTCATCCACATACTCATGAGGTTCTAGAGTTTTCTGTAATGGCCATGCCCAGCTCTGTCACAGTGGTGTGTCCCCTGCAGCAGGACAGCAGGACCACAACACTGGTACCAGTGCTTGCCTGAGGCCTCTGAGTGCTCATGCAGACTGCTTAGAAACATTTAAATGTGCTCTTCTGCCATTCAGCACCCACGTGGCAGAAGCAGGTGCAGGTGGCACAGATGGCAAATGTGTCTCTATGCTTCTAAATATTGCACTCTGCCAAAACTGTATACACTGAAAACTAATTCAAGCTATGATAGGGACTACTTCTAATACCATTAAAATACTTTGCTGATTCTAACCTAATTTCTGTACACACATACAACCAGAGGGGAGATGGATTGATCACTTGAATGAGGGAATCATAAAGCAAAATACCTAATCAGAGTGAGAGCATGGTTTGTGACCCCTCTGCCTACGTGGAACCACAAAATACCTGCCAACAGCAACCATGCTAAAGGAAAGAATAACTGGGGCCAAGTAATGATCATGTCAGTAGAATTGGTTTCTTCTGTTTGTTTCTTATAATGTCAACAATAAACTCTATAGTTCTGCCATCAGTGCTCAACACTCTAATCTTTGTATTCCATTTTTAGGACATTTTGGGAAAAGCACAGAGTCAAATCTGGTGTTTTGTCCAAAACTTCAATCTAGATCCATTCTGCAGGCTAAATATCTCAAAACCCATGGTAACAGTCCCTTTTATTTCTGAGGAATGCTGGGGCTAGTTGCTGCAACACTGTCTACCTTGCCGAGGAGGTTACAGCAACATCTCACACATTCAGACCTCTGCTCAGAAAGATGCTGAATTCTCTCCATTTTGTTCTTTAAACTCTTTCCCAGAAGGCAAGTGCTACAGCAACCAAACTCCCTTCTCCATAATAATTCGTTTTCTTGTTATTTTTATCCTCAATTTCAGCATTTCTCACTCCCCACAGATTCAGCCATCTCACCTCAGGACCTAAATTCTCCTCAGCTATGGCTCACTGTCAGTGATGAGGTTCTTTACGTGGTTCTTAACAGTTTACAGTTTATTTATCACAAATTTAGATATGCAGCATTATAAAATGCTCTTTGCATCTATTATAGTGATTAATTCACTTCACCTGGAGGAAATTCTGGCTGGAATTTATTAAAGCAAGCTGGGCACTGAGGTCTTCTGCCTGAGCTTGACTTCCTCTTACACCCTGCACCAGCTGAGGAATGTGGTCTGCAACATTCTAAAATAAACACAGGGAAACGATTTTAGTAAATAAATACCAACACCAAACCATCTCACACTACAACAAGCACTCTCCCCATTACCCCTTAAACACAAGTGTAGCATCCATAGGTAAAATACTCTGGTACCGTCAAGAATTCGTTCTGGATTCCATGGAACAAAATTAATATGCAATAGGATTTTTTAAGATATATTCTCCTTAAGAAAGCTTTATTCAAGCTACATTTAAGGATCCTACAGGACAATCCAAGATTTTATGCAGAATTATGCTCACCAAGTATTTTTAATTACTTCCTTTGCATGTTCAAATGCCAGTAGTGGAGGTGACAGATTTGTTTCAAAGAGAATGTCTTGCTTTCAGAAAAACATTGTCTTTTACCCACAAGCACCTCAGTCCTACATTTCCTTGTCCTTCAACAACACAAACTTTACAGGATGCCAAGTGTGTATTGCTAGAACTTCACTCCTGGGCTCTCCGTTCCTGGGCCTTGTCCATCCATCTCACAGTAACACTTACCTGAGCAGGGTAATACTAAACTACCACCACCAGAGAAAGTCAAAAAGTAGATACTGGATCTCCTCTGCTATCTAAGAAATGAGCCCCAAGACAAAATTAGAATGAACTGCAAACAATACAGTGAATCAGCTTGCTTTTCTTTTTTTAATTCATACTGAAATAGCAGTTCTCTACAACCCAATTTTGAGATGCACTTGAGCAACCTTATTTAACTTCAACATTTCTTAGGATTGCCACCATGACAAGAAGTAATCGCTGAATGTTAATGTGGCATTTAACAATACCTTCTTTAATGGTTTTATTCTTGTTCCCCACAAAACGGCTCTTCAATGCAGATGAAAATCCTTCTGTATTCTATTGTCTTTTTTGATTTTTTTATTTAAATGTAATTTCTTTATTAGCCAAAGCCAGCAGCTAATCTGCCCAATATAGCTTAAACACAAGAGAGAACAGCTTCTCACCAGACTCTGAATTCTAGCTTTGAAACTACAGAACTGTGCTTGACTTCAGGCCTTGACAGCTTTCACTTCCAGCCACGAATCATGGTATACCCACAGTAAGGCCTATAACTTATTTTTTCATGGTGACATTTAAGGTGCCAGTTTCTTGGAGGTGGAATATCAGAATAACAGGATCAGTTGTTAGTTATGTAACCAATTATATAACCAATATGTTAAATAAGAACTTCATAATAGTACAAATCACTATTGCTCCTCCATCCCTCACTGTGGAAAAGTCAAAGGTTACCTGTGTTTCACAGCATGCACCCTTGAGGAGCCTGCAACCTTGTAGTAAGGTGTTTGCGGAGTGTTTGCAACAGCCAAGTAGAGCAGCTCAGCTTTCCAAGGGTAACACAGGAAAGGAGGGCTCTCCAGCATCCACACAGATGCATGTGGGGAGTGTTGGGTTTTTTTTCAATCTCTTTTTGAGGTTGCAACAGCATCATGGAGGGGGATCTTCAGCTCCCCACAAGGCAGGGGTCAAGAGTTGGCTGTCAATGGGCTGTGCTCACCTTACAGCTCTGCACGAGTTGCTGGTGGGCTGCTGTGTTCTTATTGGAAACAGCTGCATTCTGAGAAGCTGCGATGGTCTGAGTGGCAGCAGCTGCAGCCTGTTTAGCTGCAATCTTTGGAGAAAGAGAAACAGAGCAGTGGTAAAAGCCTGAGTAATCCCCAGCATGAGATACACGTTGCAGGGAGCTTTGACAGTAACAACTTTGACAGATTAACACATTAAACCCCGTAATTTGATTTGCCTTAAGGAAACTCAGCATTGCTCTTCTCTCCAGGTGAAATGATTTGAACACTGTTATCCATCTCTAACTTGCCAATAAAGAAAAAGGTAGAATTATAAGGATTCCATGCTCTTAGCTTAGGTGGCTATATGAGCAAAACAAGTTCAATACAAACAGCAGAAATGGTCTGAACAATTATCTCCTCACAAAGGCCAGAGCACACAGGCCAAGTACACACAGTGTTTCACTGCTGCATTAACACCTCTGACCAAGGGCTTGAGGGAACCAGTTTCTCCTGAGATTGCTCTATGGCAAAGCTATTGATTGATGCAGAAATTCAAAATACTGGTATTCCTGAGCCTAAAAACACTGAGAAAACCTTCTTATCATATCTAGGAGTGTTATTATCACATCTCTCTATTACAACATTAAAAATTCAACAATTTAGCCAAGGTATTTCAACATGTTGTACAACACTGCCTGGCCCACTCAGTGCAACCAAACATGAAGGTCATTACACATATCACTCCTATAACAGCAAAACAAATAAAATGTTCTTCTATAAAAATTTCCTGCATGCAGTTAGAAAATGACAGCATTTATTTCCTTGAATCCTCCTGATTTTTAGTTCTAGACAGGCACAGCAACTTGGATACCTACTTAGATCTGCTTGTTTGCCTCATCTCATTGCACTCGAATCAGACTACTATAAAATCACTGTTCAAAACCAGGAATTAAGAAAGGCTTCTTTTTTCAATTTATCTTCTCTTCATTTTAGTTGAGAATGGGAGGATCAAACCTTGCCTACAAGACAAACTTCCAAGACATTTGATCCCTGGAGCACAGTGAATGGCCCTTCTCCCTCCTGCCTGTGCTACCAGATGTGATGGATCTTTTTACTTTCATTTCTGCTTCTTTGATTCTCTGAGTAATTTGACAGTTTGATGTGATATGATGAGATTGAATATAACTTTGTACAGAAATTCATATGACACTGGCAAATGTACCAGTAACACCACCAAGACATATTGTGTGTAAATGACAGATTGTAGACACACTAAAGCAGGAATGAAGCAGTTGCAGCTCAGCTGTTATAATTTTCTGACCAATGTCTTCTGAGTCAAATCCTTACACCACTTTACTACACCAGCGATACAAAGAGGACTGTGGTATCAAATACCACCATCCCTAATTCCAAGCCTTGTACTCTGGGACTGAGTTTATGGTGCTATCATTCTGTGCTCAGCACTTTTTCTGAAACAGCCATTTCAACTTTCTTACAGCTGTCCACAGATATTAATTACCAAAAGGGAGCAACCTGAAAATTGAGCAATATCCAGTTTCCAACCTCTAATCTGTTGACAATCTTCTTCTTGATGGCATTCTGTGCGGCAGCGTTGGTGGCCACCCGCAGTCCCTCTGCTGCCTCCCTGAGACGCTGCTGCTGATCCTCGTTCTCAGGGTTGGCTGCAGCTCCCTGCACAAGATTCCAGAGCAAAAACCACAAGTCTCAGGAAACGTTACTGGAGAAAATGTGGATGAACAGCAGGGCTTTAGTTCTAGGCAGTGTCTGCAATGTCAGCCTTCATTTTCCTTGTATTATCCTAACCAGAGTTAGAAGAACACTAAAATATTACAGGATTTCAGCGTAGAAAATCTATTGCTAGTGGAAGGTTGTTACTGTATATGTTTGGTACTTGGAGGAAGGAGTGAACATTTGCTTCATATACCTAGAGGTGCTTGGGAAAAAGCCTTTGTAAACTGCTTCCCCTATGGTCTGTAATAATGAACTCAGAGGAAAGCAGGTTTTGAAAAGAACAGTTTTTAAACTTCCCAATTCAATATTCCTTGCAGTAACTGCAGTCCAAAACTTAAGGTTTAACCCAGCAGGTTTCCTCCATTTGAAGTCTAAGAAAGTACTGAGAAGTCAAGGACTGGAGTCCCAGCAGAGTGGCTGGCCCTGCTGCTGTGAACATCATCTCGGTGCAGGATCTGGGGAACAATCCCAAGGACACATTCCTCCCTAGTGCATTTCAAGGGGTTTCCAGCACAGAAAGGCAAGAAAAGGCTACATAAGGTGGAGGAAACTTCCTGGGACAGAGGAGAGTTGCTCTGCTCATGGTTTCTGTAAGGCTGCTGTGGTTCTGCAGTTCCCTTTGGGTTGGCAGATGAGTACAAGGCTTTGCATCCCAGTGGTTACGGATGGTGGTGACTGCCGTGGGTGGCCTGAGTCGTCACCACCCTACACACAGAAAAGCGAAGCATTGCAAGAACGGGTTTATAAAACCAAAACACTCCAGGTAACTAGTAAATTGGTTTTCTGGAACCAATTTTAGGATAAGTCATAGAAGTCAAAGGATAACCTTTTACAGGTTGAGAGAAACCATCCCTCCTACCAGCCAGATCCTGCCTACACCACCCCACACCCCCCCTCTTTGTGACAACCCCCCTCCTTCAGACAGCAGTGCCCTAGTACCTTTGCAGCCTCCACCATGCGTGCTGTGGAGTCTGCCAGGAGCTTGGCAGCAGCCAAGAGCTTCTTGGAGTTCTCCATGTCTATTTCTGCCTCGGCGTCCGACCTCATGGCGTTGACGAGGTCTGAGGTGGCCTGGGCCAGCACCCGCGCCTGCCGCACCATCTCACCTGGGGACACAGGGGCACAGGGCTGCCTGCAGCTGATGGCCTTGCAAAACTCCTGAGACTAAACTACAGTGACACTTGCTGGAGTGTTTTTTACTTGAAAATGTCACACATGTGGTTCACCTCTTAAAAGTTCCATAACCAAAATCTTAGATGGAAACCATTACGGTGGAATCCACTAAGGGTGTAGGATTTGCATTCTAGACAGCAAGACAAAACCCCCAGATCAGTGTTCCTAGGTTATTCTGGATATGCAGCTCAAGAAAACTCCTGCCTCAGCGAAGACTAAAAATTCTGCTTTCAAATCACAGCCAAAATTTCACTCCTTCCATAAAAATTACCCACCTTTCACCTGTTCTTCTTTTGGGGAATTACCTTCTGTCTAATATAAACTATACTAAGAATTTTGTCAGAAGAGACTTAGCACCATTAAGATGGTTTTGGCCAAAGATAAGATGTATATTTAGAATACTGCAGTCATGTTGTGGTCATGGTGAAGCACAGAGATGAAACCACAGTGCTTCTGAAGTGGATTCCTACCCTTTCTAGAACAAATTCATGTGGTCACAAAAACACACACCTGAACTCCTTCATAAATAGACTTCAATCAATAAAGACTTCGGCTTTTCATAGGTTATCAAATCAAGTTAGATGCATTTGGGTCTAAGGCCTCATTCTTTTCAAACGCTCTTAAAAAATCAAAGACAAAACCAGCTTTTTCCTCATGTGTAAAGGTGACTTGTGGGCATCAGAATTAAATACTGGGCTCCTCTGGTCAGGCATAGGCCAAAAAATTACATTTTTCTAGCTGTTATTAAGTGTTATCATTCCCAGTGTGAAATTTTGCAATTAAAACTTTAACCACTATTTGCTAACTCAGCTCCCAAATATTCCACTTGAAAAAAAAATCCCTTTAAATGCCCTTTCTTACAGTATTAAGTCAATAAAACGAAGAGAAATAATCTCCTCCTTGGGCAATAACACAACACTCTCTTTGCTGTTAAAATTGCAACCACAGTAGTGCAATAATAAGTTGGAAACACAGACTTGATTCTGAATGCCTTCTCCCAAGAACTAAGTATTGCAAAGCAAGATATTTGACTGTGAACAGACAAGAAATGCTATTTAAGATCACCTCTTTCACTACATCCTTCTGTACAGGAGCTGAATCATAAGTGACAGTGAAACATAAACCTGACATGCTTTCCTGTGCACATCTACATTAATCAAATTCCTCAGAATCCTACAGAGCATTAGAAAACCTTTCCCACAGCCTTCGATTTGAAGATTAAGAGGGGCTTGGCAAACATTCCTGTGCATTTTTTAAAAAATGTAACATCTCATGTTTCTCATGAAGATTCTAGGGTCAAAATACCCTTTCTGAGAATTTCACTAATTACTTCCTTGTAAAATTCTCTAGAAGTGTCTGCATGGCTCACATTTCCTGAAAAAACAGAAACATCTGAAAGTTTTCCCTCTGAAACATAAGAGCCAAGATGACTCTGCAATACAAGATTACTGTGTTCATATTGACTGTAACAAGCACAGCTGTGACTGAAATACCTCCTTTCCTGGCCTTGATACAACATGAAAGAAGAGACCAAACCCATACTATTCACCATAACTGCTTTTTAAAACAGCTCCCAGTTTAATCTATGACTTATCTTGGTTTCAATCCTGCCCCTCCATACTGCTGCTACTTCGTAACATTTAGGACTATGAAATGTCACTGTTCTAAATAATTTACTGGTTCTTTACTAATAATTCTTACTGGCTTGGCTAAATTTTAGGGGTCTCAAGTTTTGGGTGGTTCTGGAAGCTGCACATTTTGGAAGCATCACAGGAAAAAAAAAGCAGAAATAAGTTTCAAAACCTACAACAAAATCTATGCATGACAAAACCAATCCCTGCAAAGTGTTTGCCCAGGTCCTGTCTTCCCATTTGGAGCTGAGCAGTGCTGATACAATTCTGCGAAGTGAAGCAGTGGTAGAAAACAAAGTATTACAGTGATCCTTTAGCATGATGCTGATTGTGTTCCCAGAACATCCACTCTACCCAGCACACAGCTTTGTGCATGTTGCTGATTTAACACCATGGGCTGGAAGCCTGCCCATCGTGACAGCGCCAGCCTGGAAGCAGAGGACGCATCATAGGAGGATTTTTACCTCCCTTCTTTGAGAGGTGCACACCTCTGGGCAGTGGGAAGCTGCTGCTCCTCAGACACACTTACCAGCATCCCCCATGGAGCTGAAGATGCTCTCTGTGACACACATGATGGTGTCTGTGGCCTGGTCGTAGCGGCCGATGGGCTCTCCCCTGCTGGCAAACTGGCGCACGTGTTGCAGGAGGTCATTGAGCGCCTGGCTGACAATGCTGGCAGCAGCACTGACCTGCTTCAGCAGCTCACTGTCATCCGTGGCAGCCTGGCAGGCCCTCACACAGTTCTCCACAGAACGGTCTACCAGCTTGCCTGCCTCGATCAGCTGCTCCTGGCACACCGGGGAGCTGATGGTGGGACTCACGACCTGCCATGGAGAGGACACAGCACTGAGAATTGACATCAACACATTGCCCGGGATGGCTGGGAGTGCCCAGCAGTGCCCAGTGCAAGGATACCTTGGCACCTCAGGAACAGCAGCAGCCTCACCTTGGCACAAGCCACGAGCTGGGAAGTGGAGAGGGCACACTGTGTGGCAGCAGCAATGACCCTGTTCTGCAGGACTGTGTCCTCTGCGACCTGTGCCACGTTCTTGGCCTTCAGCACCAGCATGGCAGCAGCATTGGCAACAGCTTTGGCCAAACTCATCAGCACATCCTGGTAAAGCAAAGGGAAGACTCAGTTTTACAAACAAAAAACTATACACTTTGCTTAAGATCAAGTCTCCTGAAGGTAAGAAGCTCTTCTGTGTGAAAACTTCACCATTTTGTTTTGTGATGAGCAGCAGACACAGCTGTTGCTCAGAAACCCAATGGCTTTCTGTGCTCAGTACAACCCTTTCTCCATCCACACGAGGAAGTTACTGCACTGAATGAGCACAGACTGCCAAGTTTTCTATCGGCTCAGAGTCTGTAGGAAGAAATCTGTGTCCCAAATTGCAATATCTCCACTTCCTGACAATACACTGTTAGTGCAAAAACATCTGGAGCTCACCACTAACCACGTGATAAAGATCTGCCATAGGATGACAACCTCAACCAGAGGAGAGACACGACTTCAGTTAATAACCAAATTCAAGGACTTCATTGCGCTTAACAGTAAAAACAACTGCAATTCCATTTTTGAAAATGCCCTTTTCAACCACAATCTTTATATTGTGCATGATGTAAACATAGCCCTACATGTTATTTGTCCTAATCAATTAATTACTGAACATTTTTCTCATGTGAAAAAAATAATTTAGTTCACTTTGAAACTGTGACATTAAAACACATTCAGGTTTTAATTCCTACAACAAATGAGTTCAAATAATTTATTCCCATTTCCTCACTTAAAATCCCACATTCCATGTACTTCAGTTTTCAGTGGGTGGAATATTCCTGATGCCTGTACTGTTAAAATGACCTGCCTTTCCAGAAAAAAAAAATACTTCTGATACACTTACATATCATTTCAGCTTTGCAGCAGGCAAAAAACCTTGCATTTCAAAAACTGAATTTCTGGAAAGCTGCTTTTCATTTTGGTATTAGATATGATAAACCAGCCCTTTCCTGACCCACCTCCTCCAACAGTCCACAGCACTCACAAGAATGCTTAGGATCTTCCTCTTGGCCAAGAGAGGGAGGGCAATGCACACTCAAGTGGGAATACAAATGAGAGCTCTGAGGAAACTTGCAGACACATTTACTAGTGGGTCAAGAGTTTAAAATGCCCTGTAAGTTATATCAGCTCATATCTTGCATACAGTGCACTCCACAGGTCTATCTGTTGCTGTGAAGTGCTTTCTCTTGGTTCTGGTGCAAACCTGCTCTTGGCCTTGAGTGAAAAAATCCAGACATGTTTTTAGAGAGCATTTAAGAACAATGGTCTTAAACTGATAATAGCAAACACTGTTAAGTCATGAGGCACTAGGAGTTTACAACTGGCACGACTACTCATATGAAAGAAGTTTGGTTTGTAATATTGTAATTTTCTTCTACTCACTTGACCAGAAGGTTTTATTAACTTTTGGTTTACACACATACATCCAGACACAGCAAACATGCACTTGAAAACTACTGCATGTAATGAGGAGAAATCCAGTGCAAACAGCTCTCCCTGAAGCATGAAAGCATCCGGATGACTCACAGAACCAAGTAGGGGTCCTTGTGAAATCAGCACTCTGTGATTGTGTAATTAAAAACTACTTCAAAATGGATTAACCTCAATTAGTCAAGAGAAACTCCAGCATTTTCTAACCCCCTTTGGGAAGCCCGGCCTTATGCAGAGATCTCCTCATTAGAAAACTGCACAGCTCAGACAGTGACAAACAGCCTCATTACCTGGAACCTTTCATCTGTTTCATTCTCCCCGATCTGTCTCAGTAGCTCCCCACTTGCTTGTCCAATGCTTCCAGCTGCAGTCAGCACTGTCTGGCGGGGCTGCAAAAAGGAGACAGTGAAATACATTCATCCAGAGAAAATGAGCTTTGCCTGAAGTTCAGGTTTCCTCCAGGAAATTCTGCATCACGGTGCAAGCAGCAAGCCAAAAAAAAATTCACCACAGAAATACTTTGGAAAAATCTTTACTTTCCCACATGCCCAACTGTACATCCATGTATCAGGAGTTTCATCTGACGTGCTCCCAGAGAACATGTAAAGAATTTTGAAGAACTTGAATAGACTTTGCTGTCATAACTCAAAGGGTAATTAAGGATGGACAGTCAGGAGATTCATGTTCTTCAAAATAAAAATACTTGAAGAGAACTAAGGCAAACTGGCTCCAAATTATAACAAACCAATCAAGGTATTTTATCCTGGTCAGTACTGCTGTCATTTCTGCAAAACTACAACATATGAATTAACTTCACATTTTTTATGTCAAAACAGACAAAGAGAATAAGGAAACAAAGTCATGAATGAAAATGTCTCCACTTCCTACTGAGTTACAGTATTGTTTGAAATTTCTATCTAAAAGAGAATACAGTACCCAGATAAATCGACTGTTTATTACACAAACCAACCTGTGCACACAACACAGAACATTCTAATGCCAAGATGCAAGACTTAAAGGCACAAAGCCAGAGGCAGATGAAGGACTAAGAAGTAGCCACAAGAGCTGCTTGCACAGGCCACTTTATGTGGTACCGAGCAAGTGAGTGCAGAAGCTGAGCAGCCTCGAAAAACCCAAAGCCGTGCACTTCCCAGAGGGAACTGAGGAGTCTCCATCTGCTCACCTCTCCTGAAGTAGGTTGCACAGCCTTCAGCAGGTCTGACACAGCACTGGCTAACGTTCGAGCAGCTTTCAGGAGGTCTTCTCCACTTCCAACTTCATCATCCATGAGAGCAGCAAGCAGTTTCACACCTTTGGACATCTCAGTGAGGTTAGAGGAGATGGTTGTGATTGCACATCCCACAGCAGTGTAATCAGTGTCCACTGGGTCCCCTGCAGAGGAAATGTTTTCCTATGATCAGAATGCTTTAGTGGTTAAAGAGGAAAAGGGGCAGCTGCCACAAGCTACACTCTTGGGAGACTGAGGAGACGTTTCAAGAGAGACAAGTAATGCCTACTAAGTAAATTGTCACTTTTAAAAGTTAGACTGCTATAAACTGTCTGATTTCTACATTTCTTCTTCTGCAATAACCTGTCTCCTAATAGAATTTCCCTTCATTCAGTGCAACTGCTCGGCAGTCCACAGTGTCAGCTGTCCTCAACATTAAGGCAATAAAACCTTGTCCCCTTCAAGCCACTCACAGCTCCTTCAACTTGTAATTTGCTGAAGAAAAAGCCACTGTCAATAAACACATAATAATCTCTCTACCAACTGTCAATAATGCTTTCTTGCAGTGAGCTTGCAAACAGTCTCTACTTTGTTGAATAGGCAAGATAAAATGGAGCTCCATCAATGGTTGTACAAAATTTTTTCCACACATCAATGCACTTGGCTACTGGGGAGTTTTAAAGACAATGTTTCTGCAGCTGTCCCACACTCAGGTCATATGTTGCTTGATTTAGATTAGGAGATGCAAGGCAATCCCTCCCACTGAAGTTTACCTGCTGTAAGGTTAACAACAGATGCAGTTCCTGCAGTGATTGCATCAACCTGAGAGTGTATTTCATGCTTTGATTCATCAACCTTGTTCTGAACCCACACTCTGGATGCCTGAAGAGCAATAACAGAGAAGAATCAAGGATTGCAGTGAGGCTCTGTAAGAGGGGATACCACGTATATCTCCCATTCCTTCAGGAACTTTTAAAAGTGAAACAGAAGACAGCCAGCAAGCCTTTAAAGTGAAATATTAAAGCAAACATTTTCTTCTGCTGACTCCTTCACTACTGATTCACTATCACATTTCAACAGCTGCCCTTTGAAGGTAAATGCCATAAAGTGCATCCACGAAGGCTAAACACTCCTGACTGACAGTCCCCAAAAGCCATATCCCTTTTGCTCTGTCCTCCTGCCCTAACCTGGATCAGGAACAACAGAACCAGATTTTGTTCTTATTTTTTATGTGTCTGGGAGGCAGTCACTCCTGCCATAAATATTTGTGTTTAATTGTACATGTGTCCACAAAACAATAACATTCCAAACATGTTTATGCAAGGAAGTCTGCTACATCTCATTTCAGGAGACCGGTAAGAGTGAGGTGGAAGACTGTACATGAACTCCTTAAAGAGAGCAGAGCTTTTTATCTCATTTTAAAAGCTTCAGCGATACCACTTTGGATCTGGGGACAACAACTGCACTGACTTGCACATCCCCCAGAGCAGTAAATCCCATTTCTGTGAGGGCTTAGGAACACTCACCATGTCCTGCCCCAGGGGTGGCAGGTTGTCCACCTGGCTGAGGTCAGCCTGTGCCTGCTGCACCGCGTGCATGCTGGTGTTGATGGTGCCCATGAGGGCCTGCTGGGCTGAGGTCTGCAAGGCAAAACAGGGCCAGGGCTTGTGCTGTGCCCCAGAGGGAACTCCAGGCAGACGGCACATGGGCACAAAGAGACAGAGAGTAAGAACAGCCCCACAGTCACACCAGCACAGTGGGGAAAGCAAATCTCTCACCCAGCCTTCATTTCACATGTGCCATTTCACACTCCTTCCACACATTTAGGAAGTGCTAATTTATAAAGTTTCTCAGGTCAAACAATGACCAACAGACACACACAGAAACCCACTAAGCTGTCTTACTGACCTGCACTCAAAGAACATGAGAATGAAATTTACTTCTAGGATATCATTACTGATTTCCTGGGACAACCTGCCAATGAAATCAAGGATGACTCTAAAACTAAATTGTCATCAACATGCTTAAGTTAACAGAAGACTGAAGAGTTTTGGGCAGAGTTTTAGGACAGTTATCTGCGCTGGGTGTCTGTGGCACAGTGTTGGCTGCAGGGGTGGCCCCTGTGAGAACAGCCCAAGGGCTGCCCCATGCTGGGCACAGCTGGCTCTGGACACACCAACAACTGTGGCACCTCTGAGAAAATATCCACAAGGAAGGGAAGGACATCACATGGCAGAGAGGGGGAATGAGTGCCAGAAACAACCCTGCAAATGCCACTACCTCAGCGGGATGTGGAGGAGGTGCCCAAGGCAGCAGGGCCGAGATTCCTTGGCAGCCTCTGGGGAGGCCCAGAGTGTAGCAGGGCTTTCCCTGCAGTCTGCTGGGGCAGACATACACACACACACCCCCTGCAGAGTGCCCTGAGAGAAACTGCAGCCTATGGAGAGCCTGTGCTGGAGCAGGATCTCCAGAAGGAACTGCAGCCTGTCAAGGACGAGT
The DNA here is from genome assembly GCA_013396655.1 of Campylorhamphus procurvoides. Classification (NCBI taxonomy): domain Eukaryota; kingdom Metazoa; phylum Chordata; class Aves; order Passeriformes; family Dendrocolaptidae; genus Campylorhamphus; species Campylorhamphus procurvoides. The sequence goes on along the minus strand of WBMV01004179.1, from coordinate 84,118 downwards.
TTTAGTTTTCATCTGTTCCTCACCATCCAACTGTATTTTAACTGACAATAAATTAAAATCATTTCCCCCAAGCTGATTCTGTTTTGCCCATGGGGCTAATTGGTGATCTCCCTATCTTTATCTTGGCCCATGCAGAGATAAAGCCTTCTTTACCTTATGCATCCCACACACACACACACACTTCTCATTGAGGAGTGGAAAAGCAGTTGGGCAGGCATTTGGCAAAGAGTCAAGGGCAATCCACTAAACATTGGACACTTCTAGTAGCATCTCATGATCTTAGGCATTGATTACATTTCCTGAAAACTTTTAAGGGCTTTTGAAAGCCTTTTAATTCAAATCAGAAAACACACTACCTGCTTTAAGCCTGCTAAAAAATTTCTAAATTGGTGGAGTAGCAATAAGCTGAAATTAAGCCTTTTCCTTAAAATTGCTTAGTTTTGCCAGTCTTTAAACCCATTTTTTATCCTTGAATACTGGTTTAACTATTTAGAAGCAAAAAGTAGGCTGGAAGAGCCCGCTTTAAAAAAAACGAGGAAAATGTGACACCTTAAACACATCAGGGATACTCAAAGCTTATGTTTGGCAGGAAGTCCCAGCCAGGACTCTGTCCCTGACCCCCACAGCACTGCCCAGCTTCAAACACGACCCAAAGGTTCCCAACACAGGGCAGGGGGGTTCCTCACAAGTGGGGGCATGTGTCCTCTGTGCATCTGGCCCACGGTGACCTGCTGCTGCGGGGAGGGCATGATGCCAATGTTGAAGGTCTCGGGGCCACTGGCGCCCGAGCGCATGACGGCGGGCAGTGCCACCGAGCCGTGCTCCACCTTCCCACTGCGGTTGAACTGCTGCTGCAGGATGGTGGACCTGTAAAACAAAACCCAGCTGCCAGTCAGGGCGCCCCTGCAAAGCCACTTTTCTGCCAAGTGGTGTTCTTCCCTTTGGGGTTTTAAACCGTGTTTCATAGCGTTTGGAGACTCTGGGAGACTTGACACTTTTTCTTTCTAAGTGTTTTTTAGAATATCAGTAAAAAAAGTCAGTCTGGGGCTTTTGGCAGGGCAGTTGTTAAGAGCACTGATAAGCAGGCACTAAGGAAAAGGCAACGTGCAGTTTGGGTGCACATGGCACAACAGCTTTACCCCTTTCAGATCCACAACAGACAGAACCAGAACAAGATTTGTAGCATAACAACTGCTTTGTTTCAGTTGTATCATTGACTGATCAATACAAAATACAAGCATGAACCTTGTGGAGATGTCAAGCAGTTCCTAGAACTGGGATAAAAAATAATATTCTTTCTTTTACCTTCATACCCATAAGCACACACAGTACTTTCTAATAATAATTGGCAGTCCATCAGATAACAGGCTGAGGACACATACTTTCAAGAATAATAAATAAAGTCACTGTCATCTATGGTCATGAACTGCTTTGCCAGATATACTGCTCACATTTAAATATGATTCAAGCTTTATTAGAAGCATTGACAGAAATTCAGGCTTTAAAACAACACTGCTGGGAGAAAAAGAGTGATTTCAACAGTGAAAAAATCTGGTATTTCTCAATTACAAGTTTTGAGCTACTCTGCACAGCACTTAGCTGACAGTATATTCTGGAAGTGATTTGGAAAGGGACATGTCAAAATAAAACCCATCTGAACATGTGTGACCCATCAAAAGCTGAAATTTCACATAAGGCCACACTAAATATTAACAAATCTAACTCCTATAAACCGTGTGCTCAACCATAAATCAAAAGGCCTTTCCACACACACAGTGCTGACACCACCATCCTCAGAGCTGCAAGAGGAGCCTTGAGTGGCTCATTACAGCTCAGAGTGTCACAAATCTGGTTTTATTCCTTCAGGGCATGGAAAGATTTAACCTTCGTTTCCCCAGGCACGGCCAGCTCTACAGTTGTGCTTCTTGCTGTACTGGGTTACTCTCCCATCAGAACCATTTCCTGCCCCTCCAGCACCACACCCTGACCTGTCCCACACCTCACATGTGCTAGGTTTGTCTGGAGAACAGGCCAGCCCTGCTCATAATTCAATGTACAGATATACTGACAGCAGTCACATTTACTGCAAACCATGGAACTAGGGGACACAAGCAACTAAAAACTGGTAAATCCCATTTTTTGCACAAAGATAAAAAAACTAATAAAACATTTTCAGCTCTGCTTCGTTATTCCCCCTCTCCACCCCAGCACTTGACTGAATTACAGCCCGAGTTCCTTTGTTCAAGGATCAGGTTACCACAGACTGGTCCCACTGCTGGTTTCCTGAACCAACAATTTTGTGACAAATACCTGCTCTTCAATCCTTGAAGGAAGCTAGGTGGCTGCTGAACTGCCTGGGGACAGTACTTCCTCCAACTGAATACTGTGTAGAAAACCATCCTTTAACAGTAACAATTGTACTAGTTCTTTTGAAAAAAGGTGCTGCAGCTAAAGGTGGCCCTCAAAGAAAGAGCATTTCCTCCTCGGGTACACACTCACTTCTTAGGTGAAACAGATTCTTCCAACATGGTTGACTCCTCATCACCTTCAAGCCCAAATCTATCCTTACTTTGTTTCTGGAAGAAGAGAAAAAAATTAAGTTAAACAATGTGTTGATTTTTGTTTTCCCTCCACAGTTCCTTTGCCCTTTATCACAAACTTAATCAAAGAATCTGGAGAGCCCTGTCTGGGGAGGGAACCTCCCCTTCACACCAGGTGTCCTGCAGCAGGCACAGACCTGGCTCTAAACCTGGCAGCACATAAAGGACAAAAGCCTACTGGTCCTTTTTGAACAAAGGTATAAGGAAGGTGCTGAGATAATGTCATTTCTCACAGAGAAAAACATGTTCTGAGGACCAAGAGATGTGCAACAGGAGCAAATGCCAGCACAGACAGGACATGTCCCATCTCCCTTTCCCATGCTCTTCCAACTCAGAAACTTCAGGCTGGCTCAGGTGCTACAAGTCATATTTAGCATCTGAAAAGTTACCACATTGTGCTAACTACAAAGTAGGGAATACATACCCATAGTAAAGACAGTACATGTAATGCTGTCTCCAAGTTAATTTATCACAGGTACTTTGAAGTTCCGGACAGTCTGCACACCTGAGTGTTTGAGGCAGGGGTTTTATAGTGGTATAAGGGGGGTAAATATACACAAGGGCACTGAGTCTAAACCACTAGAAACAACAGGAAACTACCAAAAATCACAGAGGTAGTGCCTTAGAAAAACAGTCTGTTTCTACTTGTGACCTGGTGCAAAGAAACTGTCTGCTTTTCACCTCATTACATGATTTGTAGACTGAATACATATATTGTATGTAATATTTAGATGTATATAAATAGAGGAGGATCCATTCTGACCTTGGTACATTTAATGGGAATTCCTCATGCACAACTACACACACAACTCTGGAGAGAGAAGTTCTCACTATCATAGTTCAATTATATACATGAACTGAAGCTCCCTATTTCTAGTCAAGATTGTGCTTTAATTCCACATTAATGTGAAGGTAACATACATCTAAGTTAAAAATGGTAGAGGTTACTAAAGTTCAGGGTTCTCTGTCAACTGATGAACGACCTGTCAGTAAAACTGCAGGATGTCAAGAGGTGGGGAACACTGCACCACCAACACTTCAGCAGAAACCAGTGTGCCCACCAAGCCACAGCAGAGAGAATGAGCTGGAACCCTCCAAAACACAGCCAGAATTAACACAACAGAGATAAATGGGCCTGGAAATTGTGAGCTGTAGGTTCCCACACGCACCTTGGGTGCTCATGAGTTAACCTGCCCCTAATCCATTCATTTCACACTGGCTGTGTCAGCAGATGGTAGAGAAACAAAAGCAGAGGGCTGGAGCAGAAATTCACACATCTGTACTCTATGAAGACAGAAGGCTGCTTTCATCTGGTGTTAGAGAGCAAAGCTGCTTTTGACTCAAGTTTTAAACCATCTACAGAAACCTGCAATTTATGTGATGTGTATTAAACCTGAGACTGACAGCCCCGGAGCAAAAGGCATGCGATGAATTCTGGCAATCCTCCTCAACCCCTTATTGCATAACACTTGATGATGTATCTTACACTGTGAACAAAGGTAGTGAATTCTCCTGAACTACTTAACTTTCTCATTTCTTTGTTATTAAAATCCATTACAGTAAATAATGGTGTAGGTTGGTTGAATATTAATAAAGTTAAAGTTTGACAGGAAGCAATCAGTGCTACGAACCAGCTCACTTTCCTATACTGCATGCCTAGAATATGACCATTCAGCTCCATACTTGTTGGCAAACCTGCTCTTTTTTGCTGTTGCACTTGTTCACTTTTGAATATTTTTAATGTGTATCAGCCTTTCCTCTTTCCTGTCAGGCACATCCCATAAAACCAAATTTCAAGGTAATTTGGTCTCCACACAAATGCTGATTTTACCCCTCTCTGAACAACTGAAGTATAATTCTTTGCTTTATTAATTACAGTATTTTAAAAGCAATACATTGTTAGAGGGGTTTTGTGGTTGGCTTTTTGTGGTTTTGGTTTTTTTTGCTAGAAAAACATTCTCAGCTTTGCTGCATTATATACAGGAGCAGTTGGACAATTATGGTGCAGTCCTTGCTGTAGTTTTAAACTCTGCTTCTAGGGAATGATTTCTTCCCACCTAATTCATCCCCTTGGACCACAGTCTAAAATCCAACTAATAATTGCAGCTTTGGAGTCCTCTCTGGACATACAGTGACAGTCATCAGTTTACCTTCCAAGCAGGAGCACAAAGCCCTGAGTGCTGTACTGAGCCTGGCCCATGGAGTAATGCAGTTAATAGCCTTGATTTTTCCAACACTGACTGACTTACAGGTAATAACAAACAACACCAAATGTAAGATACAGCGCTGACTTTATGAGAAAAAGAACTGCAGCTTGCAAATATTTGAGGTTTTGTACTGCTTTGCAGTGATTTTTATAGTGTTTTTGCCACATGTCAAGATGTTAATACTGTACCTTCTTTAGGATGATATCAATGTAACCTGCTATTAACTGAGAGATCTGTTCTCCTTCAGTGGTCTGTACTGAGTAATAGCTTTCCTGATATTCACCAAAATCCTGAAGAAAAAGGAGAAAAAACCCAAGACCTCTTTGAAAATGCTAAGTAAGTAAATGAAGAAACAGTACTAAATAAGAGAGAATTCAAATTGTTTGTGTAGTCACTTTGTTATATCCACCAGTAAATTAAACTCCTCCAAGATCCTACACCAGGTTATATGGGGGTGAGTGAGGAGACAAGCATGCTTTTTTCAGCTTAATCACAGAAGTTTCATAAATTGAAATGCCCAAGAGACACTTGGTTTAATTTTATTAGACTTGGTCGCTTAAGAATGGAGAAGAGTCTTTAGAATTTAATCCTAGAGCATAACCTCCATGCAATCAAACATTAGAGGCATATGAAGCTAGGGAATATAATTTTCTAGCCTCTGCCTCTTGCTCTACCACTTTAAACAAGCTTTTCATATCCAAAATGAATGTTGCAGTGGTCTCTTATGGACCAAAAAATTAACAAAATATCACATTCATGAAGCTTCTCTCCTAACCATTGAATGCATGAATGAACCATCTGAGTTATTTTCATATCTTGCCAATCACAAAGCACATTATGAATGACAAGCACTGTAACATTTCCCACAGGTGGAAATAAGTGTTTTCTTAAATGTTTCAGTAATTGGGCACAAAACAGACTTAAACAGCGTTTTTTTGAGATGATTTAAACAGTTCTTCTGGGGAACTGGTCTGTCCAGAAGCACCAATTACAGATTAACCCTTGAAAGGCCAATTTATTGCTTGAGGACTTGGTGACCCTACATAGTGCTAGAAAATTGAAGAGAGAGCAAGTTCTAAGGCAGAGGCCACTCTCAGTCCATCTTTCCCATTCCCCTTGCCACACAGACCCCTGTTCCTCTGAAAACACACAGAAGGGTTACCAGAGTGAAGCTTTTTGGGGAGGCAGCCCAGCGTTTCACTGTTGTCAGTGGCCACTCCTGCAACACCTCCTTGGTCTTCTCATCCACGCGCATCACCGAGTCCTTGGTGACACCCAGCAAACGAGGCACCAGCTTGTTCTTGCCTTTCATTTTTTCCTACAAGGTCGTAAAGATTTGTTTTCCAGTCAAATGTAGCTTGCCATGGGAGAAGGGAAAGTAAGGTGGAATATACTGACTAAGGGAAGCACCAGGCATGCAGATGATGACAATTTAAAACTGCAGCCTTAGTTTGTCTGCTTATAGACAATGACTTTTTAGCAATGCATTAAGCTTTGGTCTTTAGTACATCTTTATCATACAGATGAAAACACAATCCCTCTTCTCAGTCCTCCAGGAAACTGAAATGTTCCAGTGATTCAGGTAACTAGTCTTTGCTCTGTGTGGAATCTGAGGTGAGCCACAGGCAAGGCCCCAGCAGGGTCCCCATTACCTTGACCAGGAAGAAAGACACCCCATAGGTGCGCAGGGAGCGCGCCAGCTTCACGTACTTCACTTTGGCTTCTATCTCACTCATCTCACCACAGTTCTTGTGCTCCTGGAATGAGAGGGCAGCACCAATTAGACAGAATCAATGTTTGTTCGAAACAAAGAAAGGGCACTGCTTTTATCTGTCTCAGAATGCTTAGTTAATAATCATTAAAATTAGAGTATTGGAAAAAACACTGGGTAGAAATGGTAGCAATATTGTCACATAACTCCTCACATCAGAGCCCAGAATCAGCTCCTCTTTGATCATCCTCCACTCAGTGTGTGCCTCAGACCCAGTACATTCAAACCTTCTGACACAGCTCTAAGTCCTGGGTGTTCCTGCTATTTGACACTATTAGGTGTCATATCATCAATGCCTCTTCACTCAGCTTTTTGAAATGATTTAAATGTCCCACCACCTGTACTTTTTTCCAGAAACAGACTATTTATTCCTGCCTTGTGCCCTAAACTTCTGTCTCATGAGAGCCTCACACTTTGTACCTGACCATTTCTCATCTCTTGTAGGTACTTCCAATGGGCTTTTTTTTTGCCAGTTGCAAAATTATCCACAATCCTTTTCCATCACATGAGAAGAATTCTACAGCTGAGGAAGAAACGATTTTTCTAAATTTTTCATCCTGAAATACTCATCTGGGTGTGTCTTGTACCTCGGTCTCTATTTATTATTTAAACATTAAGAAACTTGATTACCTGTAATTAAGGACAGCTACCCATCTTGTGAACTCAAACTTCATCTCAGCTTCTGCTCTCCTTTCCCAGACCATTCTGCTGAAAACCATACCCCAATGTCTGCTATTTAAACAGTTTGTGGGGTTCCCTGTCCCACCCCATGGCCCCTCAAATGTTCTGAACTCCCTGTTGCCAGCTATTCCATGGCTGGAGGCAGCAGAGGGGCACCAAGAATGTGGTAAACACCCTCCTGCTCCACTGGTACCACCTGGACAGGAAGGACAACTGCAGCTCCCAAACCCTGTGCATCCCAGGCACGAGGCTGATCCTGCCAAGTGCAGCACAGAGAACACAAGCAGCGTCCCAAGGAGCACAGATATAGTCATTGCAGATGAAATATTTGGTGAAAATCACCTGCCAAAATCCAGAATTTTGTGACTTGGGAAACAGCTGTTTTTTTCCCAAAAGGCAGCTCACTTACTCTACCTTGCTGTTTCATCTTGGCCCAGCATCAGTGCCCTCCCTGATGAGCTTCTTGTCCGTGCACTGCAGCATGTAACAATTGAAACTGCTCACAGGTCACATCTGACATGGCAAAAATCCCATGCTGTGAGCAGCATGACAGTGACACTGTGGAGAATGTGGGTTTGGTGACCTGCAGCCCCAGTGCCCCAGTTGAAGGGTGCACTGGACACCCCCACCTGCAGGGAAGTGCTCCCAGCTCCAGGTAGAACAACACTGGTGAGTACCACAGTTCTTGGAATGAGACTGCAACACACACACCAAAGCACCTGACCTGTCCCTTGCCTCCCAAGCTGAGGTCACAGGGCACTGGTGTGTCCTTCCAGAAACCACAGGACTTGATTTCTCCTGCTGGCCTCAGAGTTTTCCAGCTTGTACTGTACTGACAGGCTTGTATTTCAGTGGGCAGATCCCTGGTGCTCCCATAGCACTGGAACTCTGACAGCACCTCCAGCAGCTCTAGCCCAGGGCACAGTGTACACTCAGTGTGTCACAGCTGTGTCACTGCCAGACACACCACTGAATTCAAGCATGGATTAGCACAAGCTGAGTCTTGTGTTTGAACAAGACATGAACTTAAATCTGCCTTTCCTAAATGTGCATCTATTTTAGAACAAATACACATCTTTACATTTCAATACAACTGACAAGAAGAGTGTAGAAAACTGAATATTCACTCTCTCCTTTTAACAAAGTATACTGGACAGCCATCAGTGAAGAAAAAAGGATCAGGATCAAGTATTTTATTTCTTCACGATTTGATAAAATAGTAAGATAGAAGCTGTCAGATCTTTTACACTTGATATAATTCAAGTATACACAGAATAGACAGCTGGGAAAGCTCTTGTTTTTCTTATAAAGGTAATGAAACTACAGGAGGTTTTTCAGCCTCACAATTACCTGAAATATTCTCTTTTCAGCCCCTCTTTGTTTGGTATATTCTTTAGGCAGGAATTCTTTTAGGCTATGGAAAAAAGAAAAAGAAAGAAATTCCATAGTTAATGGTTCCTTCTTGAGGAGGGCTACTTTCCATGCTCCTTTACTGACACTAAGTCCCCCAAACTTCCTAAAAAGGGGGCAAAATGCCTATACAATGAAACAGAACTCTGTCTAAATCAGAGTGAGAGCAAGAGGTTACCTCTCATAATTAAGAAAAGACACTTTAGTTACATCCCCATGTTACACTGTCATGTTTTGAAAAGGTATCAAAAGGAAACAATAGGTGGGACACCTTCAATTTTAAACTTTGTGGTGTATCTCAGCAGCTCAGAGCGGTTCACACCAAAATCCAAATACACCTATTGTGATCTGGGAGAAGGAGACATCAGAACTGAGCCACCTCTGGAGTTCAGACACTGCTTTTGCTTTCCAGCAGCACTTGGATTTGCTGATGTGTGGGACCAAATTCTTTCTCTGTGTCCACCAAGAAGAGTTAGAACACTAATATTGCACTGAAAAACTAGAAAGCCATTTCAGTGGACACTTAAAACCAGTGTGTTATCTCAAAAACAGAGTCAAAAAGAACCAGCTTTATTTCCTGTGCCTCTCAGGCACTGAGGTGCTCAGAGCACAAAGTTAACTAAACCATGACAAGAGTTCAGTTAGGAAGAATCTTTAAACATCTGATCTGTCCCTCCTTGCTGTGTAATAACATAAACCCTTTATCTCAGCCAAATGTAACCCTACCCTGAGGACATACCAACATCAAGCTTTAACAAACTACAGGCCTTTTCTGGACTGCACCTTCCCATCTGGAATATTCTACTCTGATGAAGCTGTGTCATGTATTCAGCAGGTCAGTTGCCACCTGAAGAAACTTCCACAGTTAAAATAATTAGGTTCTAAGGATTCCCCCCTGCTTTGGACTGTTCAGAATCACAGAAAAAGTCTGACTGCAGAATGTCCTCCCCATTTTGATTTATTCAATAAGCAGGCACACTATGAATGATGAAAGCCAGCACAACCTGATATGATACAAAGTTAGAAGTTTTGAGAAAGATGAATTGTTTTAAACTAGACTGGCAAAAAATGTGCTCAGCTGTTCTGTGGTTGAGTTTTTAAACACAAAAGCCTGCATTGCAGACAACCAGCTGAAAGACTTAATTAGTTTTGGGTTCTCTTCAAAAATACCATTTAGTACTGAGATCACTCATTCTGTCCTTTCCATAAAGCTCCAGCATTATAAACCAAGGAAGAAAAACTGTCCTTGCTACTCTTTTTTCTGCTGCTGTAGCAATTACATCTCTCTAAGACATGATAACGAGATCTCTCCACAGGCCTTAGGACACAATGAGGGGCAGGAAGGCTGAAGAGCTCTGCCTTTTCTTTGGCAGTGTGTTTGCAAATACAAAGCCAAGGTGCTCCTTTCCCATCTGCACATGGACAGGGGGAGCTCTTTATTAGCTATTGCCAGTAAATTTAATTTGTGTACCTCTGCAGGTGCCATGCAAAACTTCGTCTGTGTGGCAAGGGAATGAAGGAGGACTCTTTGCAATTTGATAGTTTAAGAGTTTTCACAATTTACTTTGGCATGAGCTTCCAGGAAATTCCAACCACCAATACCAAAGCCTTAGCAAGATGCAGGCTATAATCTTCCTCTGTGCCAAGATAAATTCAGCAGCAGCAAAAAAGGACACAAAAGGTCTCTCCACATAAACATATTGCAGAGATGGCAAACTAAACTAAGCTGTTCCAAGACAATTTGATGAACTACCAGTGCCACTGTTATGTGCTGTTTTCAGTGTGGGCTGGCAGACTCTCCTTAAGGGATCTGCGGCAACCTGATGTTTCAGCACTGAGTGGCTGATACCTCTGCAATGGATTTCACATTCTGAGCTGCCCCACACAGCTTTACAAAACACAGCTAATTCCAAACTTGAAAAGAATCAATGTTTATGCACCAAGAGTAGAAGATAGCTGGATGAAACTTTAAAAAAAGCTCACTCTTTGTCAAGGGGAAGAGAGAAAAAAACCCATCCCAAACAAATTAAAAGCTTTTTTTTCTGAAAGGACGTGAGATGCATTTTTAGAAAAAATAATCAGCATTTATTACACTATTTATATATATAGTTCATAATGAGCCAGGATTGCTTGGCTTGCTCAGACTCACAAAACAAGAACATGAGGTCTGACAAAAAGGCTGTCACAGAGGCTGCATAAAGCCAAGCGCAGATCCTAAATCATAAACATGGACAACTCAAACTAGAAGAAAAAGATTAGGGAATTACAGATCTGGAATAGCTTCCTCTACAGAGGACAAAAACTGAACTACTTCTAAATCAGAAATCCTTGATTCTATGGAACTGACTACACACCAGGACAGGGAGCAATTATACTTGGTGACCTGCAAAGTTTGATTCTAATACAGTCAAGGACCTAAATGAAAACAAAAAAATAGCAGAAAAAATGTCCTGCAGAACATAACAAGATTCTAAATTTTGGAATTCTGGTTTGAAATTATTTCCACTGGAGTAACGTTTTCATTCTAGAATACAGTTCGGTTGTTAACACCTTTTATTTCTATTAGGATTAAAAAAAGGTAATGAACATTATATGTATGATGACTTCAAACTGTGATGGACTTCAGACTAACCAGCACTGCATACAAAGTAGAAATATCATCCAGCCAGCAGCTTCAGTCCACCATTAAACAAGTTACTGTATGGGAGCTTAAAAAAAAGAACCCTAGAAAATCTTAGAAAAATGGAAGCAACTGAACCCTGTGCAGCACTTTGCAATTACTGCTTTGAAAAATAAAAGCAGCTACTGCTGGGAACATCTAACTCTTGAAATCACTACCAGGACACAACACCAGCTTATCCTGAGGTAATGCCCCATGATTTGCTACAGGAATACTCGAGTGAGTGGAGGGACAATGGACAATCCCAGAGAGGGACTGTTGTGGAAGAGCTCACAGTTCTAGGTAAAAAAGCTCGGGGGCACCCTGAAGCTTTCACTCTAGACCCCCAGAATTCTTACAGACATCAGCAGTCCCAGCAGGGAACTGGGACAGTCAGTGGCAGAAAACAGTGCCAAAGAAAAGCTGATTATTAATTGGAACTGAAAGCTGTTTGTTCTCAGGACTGAACTGCTACTTCAGGAATACCCTTCCGAAGCGAAGAGTTTCAAACACCCAGTGTCACAGCCCTGCATGTTCCAAAGCACTGAGCATTTCGGGGTGATTCCCTGGGGCACATCAAAGCCCAGCCCAGCTCCCAGGGGCAGCTGGTGCTGCACTGAGCACTGCCAGTACAAACCCAGCCACACACCCACTGCTCTGGGCAGCCAACTCAGGGATTTATGAGCCTCCCGTAATGGACTGTGCAGTAAAAAGCTTTCTGTTACCTTCCTACATTCCTTTGCTCAGACTTTGGCCTTCAGTTAATTCTGCTGCAGGTAAACCAAGCAGAAAATCAAAATCAGTGGGAAAATGGGACACCTAAATTTCAGTCACACTAAACTTGCCCTGCTTACAGCACTGAAGCATCACAGTGAAGATGAGAGGATGGGCCAGCTGTAAGCAGGACTTCAGTCCGTGTCTGAAACAAGGAGCACAGTCCCAGATTTCCATCACACAACACTAGGAGAGGGTCAATCTGAACAACTGATTAATGCCACTAAACAGGCTGGAAAATTGAACCTCTAAACATGAAAATATTCACTTTATTCAATGACAAGGCATCTTTCCATTCATGTGTTTTCCTGGCAAACCAAACACCTGTGATACACACTGAACTCACACATGGCATTCCTAACTGCAGGCAGAAGCAGAATTCCAAGGAAGACCAAAACTTCAGTTCTCCCAGATTAGCTCCCAGATTCCAGGCAGCTGGAATCCAGCTGTGTGCTTAGCCGGCACCCTGGGAGGAGCTGGTGCCCTGTGCCCTCTAACAGGGCACTGCCAAAGGTCCCCTCAGCAGCTGGGGCTGCTCATCTGTGCAACAGGGCTTGTGTCACAGGGACACTGACTACAGAAAACACATTGAATCTCATTACCTCTGCTTGGAGCAACAAAACGTGTTTAATCTGTGACAACTCAACATTAGCTACACTTGTGGTCACCCAAATTTAGAAGTTAGAAGTGTTTACTCTAAAAATCCAGGTTTGTGTTTGTGTTCTACATGAGGTCCAAACTGGATCTGTGCTTGAAAGCCTCCAAACTCACAGGCCTTCTCAAAGGAGACGGGATGGGAACCATTCAGAATGTCATCTCGAGCCTGTAGGAGGTAAGCAAAGACACGTCAGTGACTGTTCCACCCCTGAAATTCCTTGGAAGCTCAAACACAGCCAGCAACACAAACACACTGTCTTGTATGAATGTCTTTATTCTTCCATTCTGGACATGTTTATGACTAATAAAATACACAAAGGGCTAAGTTATTTCATGGTGAATATCTATGGAAAGTTTTTGAAACAGTGATTGTAACAACTTTGATCAAAAAGAGAACTTGACACCCATTTCATGACAGATGTGTAAATAAAATACAACCTATTTACATACACTCATGTGTATGCCCACACATATACAGTTACATATGTGTGTATATACATGCATCAAAAAGCTTTTATCTTACTGCCTCGCAACAGTAGGGAGAATGATCTCCATAACAAGTACATAAAAACTAAATTACTGTTATAGATACGGCAGCAGGAGAAGGCACATAGGATTTTTCTTCCTTTTGTGTCAATTTGGTGGTCATAGAAGATGACAGGTTTTATAGCTGTGGCAACAGAAGTCTCACCTATCTATAGACAAAGCAAGGGCAAGGCAGTATCTATACACAGTTGTCATAACAGGAGCTTGAAAGTAATACAAATATTGAGGTGGCAGGAGAACAGCTCCATGTAACAGCCTCCTAAAGCATGTGGGAAATGTACTGCTCTTACACAAGCAATGCCAGCTTTGTCTTTTGCCACAGAGCTTTAAAATGCAACTTAGAGCAACTCCAAGTATATCATCAGAGCACCCCATTTTTATTTTTTTAACTTCACTAAAGAGTTTAAAAGCCTGCTTTTGCTCACACTGCATTACAGGCAAGAACAATGGCACCTTCATTTAAATAATATACTCTGAATGAAGCTCTTGGCTTTGCTAAGCACCTCTAGGAGCTCAGGGAACCTCCTGAGGGGTTACATGACATGGTCCATGTGACAGGAAACCTCCCTGCCTTGTGTGCTGTCTGGGTGCAGGATTGGAAAGCATCAAGCAGAAGAGAAAAGAGGTGAGAAACAGAAAGCTGTTTGCAAGACTGACCTGAGATTCCACATGACACAGAAAGCACCATCCAGAGAAGAGGACAGGGAGGAGAACTAAAAAGACCAACTTGAAACTAAAGACATGCATGATTTTAAGGAAACAGCACATGAAAGCCAGTGGATTTTTGGCTGAGTGTCCATTGTTGGGTTGAAAGTATCTGGTTAAAAAGAATCAGTAGAGCATCTGTACTATCATGTTTTACAAAGAAGTAAAATCGGAGCACATCCAGAACTGGAATTCTAGAAGATGTGAGTATTTCAGCAAGAAGACCCTAACACTAACCCTCCCCCGTTTCCTCACACAAGGCAGAGGGTACCATACCTGAACATAAAGCAGGTTAAGCTGAACAGGATCTCTCGAATCCACATTCTGGTCTGAATAAAAAAACTTCCTTCTCAACAGCAGCGTCTCGTTTTCATCAACCCCCTGCTCTCTGAAGGTCCGGCTGTGATCCAGCCAGTTCACTGCAACAGGGCACACACAACTTGAAATGAAACACATGCTGCTGAGGAAACACTGCTGAACACACACACACACTGCTAACACACAGTGCTGCCAGTGCTGAAGGCTGCTATGAGAAGTAGAAAAACTGGTTTTATTACAAGCAAATAAACTGAACAAGAGTTACTAACCTAAAGCTTATTTTTGTTTTTGATTGTTACTAACCTATAGGCGTTTTGCAGAAGTCGTAAGGCATCCAGTCCAGTTTTGGAATGTATGCCAGGGATTAAGCGTTCAGGAAAAGGGCATATTAATTAAGAATAGAGTTGGTGGAACTTCACGCCATGTGGTCGACCATGCGGCCAGATGGAGGCTGACATATTCTGAAACTCCACCCCTGGCATAGGGGAGGACACAGAAGAGCCAATCCAAGAAGAAACGTCCCCCCTGTTGTAAAATGGGGTTGGACCTTAAGAAGGTTTAAAAGCGGGGTTTTTGAATCGGAAGGTGTACTCCTGGGATCCTGTGTGACCTGGACACCCAACATGTGTTGCAACTAAATTTTTCTTTTCGTTATATTCCTTTTGTTTCACCGACTTCTGTTTTTTTCTACATTTAATAAAAGCAATTTTTCTAACACTGCTGTGATATCTGGCATTTCCACTGGAGGAGGAAACTCCACAAAACTTTCACTTCCAAGTCATAAGTGCTGAAGGTTTTGCTGCAAATGAGAACTGACAAACAACAATGCTGGGAAATAAGAATATGCTGCAGCATAAAGCACCATTAGTGCTGCTGAAGAAATAACTATAGTCATGATTTAATACTAAATTAGATCTTTAAAGATGCCTTGCAAAATGAGTTTACAGTATGTTACCTCTAGGACTATTTTTCTGTTTATCTTTCTTACTCCTGAACACAATTTTAAAACATCTTCCTGCAGCTACAGTTAATCTTAGGGTCTTAAGGTGAAACAAAAAAAATGGTTCTCATGACTTAAATCAAACACTGTCTTAGTTCTTTGGCAAACTCCATTTACAGTTACAGTTTATACCTTCAAGGACAAAACTACTTTTGGTTGGCTTTCATTAGGCATCAATATGTAAATATCCAACTTTAATGAGGGGACTCTTCACACTTCAGTTGGGATATCCCTACCAAAGAAGTACCAAGAAGCACTTCAAACACCCACTGACTCTCACAGAGGCAGTAACTTGCCCATTTATCCAATTCTAAAAGCAGTCAGAGACAACACTTCATATAAAAAAAAAATACAGGAATCAACTGAGACACACTGTATAATTCAGAATGCATTCCTGTGTAGTTTTCTTGCATTACACTGTGGAAAGACAGAGTTATAGTTTCAAACCTCAGTTGGAATTCCTTCCAAAAAGCTTGGAGCCAATGCCTTAGTGTCAGTAAAGATGGTTAACAAACGGCACAATGGATGTGCATATCCTGATGTTATCTGCCTTAGCCAGGGCCTTTTGCTCTGATCTCTTCCCAGGCTGAGAGGGGGAAGAAGACAGGCTCGGGTAGGGGAAGGGGTCGGGGTTTCTGCATTTTCTGCGCAGGTCGGGAGCTCAGCTCTCAGCGGAGTGAGGGAGGACGGGGGACACACACTCCAATCCCGGCATCACTGGATAGCGGGACTGTGCTCTTTTTTCCCTTCTCCAACTTGACTGATTTCATCCATGAGTGATCGTGAACACCACAGAGGTTGCCATGGGGAAAAGAGGAGAGAGAGGAGCCCATTTCCTNATATATATATATATATATATATATATATATATGTGTGTATATTGTGGTTAATGAGTTATCCTTTCATATATATTTTTCTAATTAAAGTTCTGTTTTCTAAATTTAAAGGAGAGGGATTATTTCTTGGCCAACATAGATATCTTAGTTCTTCCTTGAACTAAGACAGACAGCAATCCCAGAATTACTCTGGAAGACATTACTCACAATCATCATCTGTGTGAAGCTTTGCCTTCAGTTTTTCCATCTTTCTTTCATCACGTAACAATGTCCTGTCTTTCTTTAGTGTTCCTGTACCCTCCTCTTTCTTCTCTTCAATGCTTTCCTGGATTAAGGAATATTCCTCATAATTTGTTATTCCTGGAATTATAAATAAATCCAGTGCTTGTAACAATAAAAATGTCACATATTAAAGGATGGATGAAGTACTCTTTTCGAGATATTAAGACCCCAATGGTTGATTCCAAATCCAGTAAAGGTGCCAGATGTAGTGCTAAACCAGAGAATGGGGGATGAGAAGCACACTCTACAACTTCTGCTTTCAAGACACCTTGCCAATATCTGGCCTTGTCCTCCCAACATGTCATCCCTTTGTCATATGCTGCATTTGCCACCTTCAAAAAGTTATTAAGGTATTGAAGCTGCCAGTTTAAAACCATGATGGAATTCAAAACAGCAGTAAATTCCAAAATGGAGACATGCCATAGGAAATTCCCATTCCTGGGTGCCTCCAACTGCTCCAATCCCAGCTTCCTCACGTGCTCTCTTGCAAAGGAAACATGGCAGAGCCCACTGAGGAACAGAAACCATATGAAATATAGGATTTTTTTCTTTTTTAATGTTAAAACTCAACCCTGCCTATGAATTTTACATGAAACCGAATCAAAAATCAGTTCACAATGTTCAGCATATGTGCCAAACTGCTCTCAGTTCTTTGTTCTGCTTGGTTTGTTCTCCTGTTTGGTAAAGAATGTTTATGTTACACAGCAAATTAAATGCTCACCTACACGGCCAAATTCATGAAAATAAGTCAGACTGAGTTTTCAGGTAAATTGTAACACCACATTAGAATCCAAGAGATAAACACTCAAACAAAATTGAAATAGATGATTCACTTTCCAAACAAAGCAGTCTAAATGAAATTAAGGCCACTTGAATTCTAAATGTGATTTAAGCCAGGGTTTAAGATTTAAATTAAACCATGTCAGAGGCATGCTAATAGTTCAATATGAATTGGCTTTCAAAAATGTCTCTGTTTAGCTAAATACTGAGACAGACTGTAACTGATATGACACATTTTTGACCAGATGCTCAGGATGGCCTCTCTGCGTTGTTTCACAAATGATATACTGTGATCAATCCTTAGAACAACACAGAGCCCAAAGTTTAGGTAAATCTCGAGGTCAGCTGTATTTACCTTTTCTCCACTTAAAAGTGAGTATAAATTCAGTTCTAATTCTCTGACACAGCAGGAGAGCATATGTAAATGTAACATATGATAAAAAATTGGCAACTCTACTGTCAGATAACTTTGTGCCTTCAACTGCTCCATACTGAAGTTTAAGCACACATCTCTGTGGATTTTGATAAAACCTGGGCAACAGATTTAAAAAATGTGTTTGCTAAACAGTAACTTCCAACAAACTTAAATTTAAAACATGCATGCCAATTTCTAGCCAATCATACACATAACATTCTAACAAGCAAAATTAAAATACGGCAAAACCAAAATCTTAAGCATGTGGGTCCCAAAACCTTACCTATCCTGCTGCAAATGGTAACCAGCAATTCACCGACTGTTTTAGAATCATCCACCATGACTGTTTTCACTGAACCATCCAACATTCGTATTTTCTGAGGTCTCTGTTTCTTTTTGTACTCTAAGATATCCTAGGAGGCAAACACAAATGCTTTTGGAAGCCACCATAAGCCAACCCACTACCTCAGATGCCCAAAACGGGATTCCCTTCCCACTCTCCAAGCTGCATTTTCCCTTTTTTTACAGCACAGGCAAACTTACTATTTTAACAAACTTGAGAAGTAACTGCTTTTAGTTCTGCCAGTGTAATTTTTCAAGAACCTGTCCTAACTGGAAAGGCCAAGCCCCAGGGAGGGCAGGACAGCCCCCAGTGCCTTTGTGCTGCAGAGCCTGGCTCAGCACTAGCCTAGCACTGCAGTGCCCTGGGGCAAAGCCAGCTGGCAAAATGTGGGCAAGTCTGACCTCAGCACACAAGAAACGAGCTCTGCAACACAAGGTCACCTCAAACAGAAAGCCTGTCAGAAAGGTTATTTTCCAACTCTCTGTTAATCATTCTCTGAGGACACTCCTGAACACAGCAGTTCAGTCACCACCTGAGCAGGGAATCACAAATATCTGAGGCACTCCAAAGAAGAGGACTGGGCCAAGCTCAGGAGCAGACTCAGGACCATCCTACCCCTCCAAATGCTAAACGTTCTCCTTGCTACTTAGCAAACAAGTTTTCTAAGAACATGGTGATGAAATAGGCAGCAGCCTTGCACCATACCCCATTCCTCAGCATGTAATAATCCAGTGTTCTTCCAGCCTCCAGCCATATACCTTTTCGAGGATCATCATCTGACAAGAACAATCCATAGTCAGAGGCTGTGGAACAGAAGAGACAGAGATCCATTGAAAATATCAAACCTAATAAAGCCAGTGTGGTTTTAGTCAAGGCTACTCAGCTTCAGAGTTAAGCTTCCATTACACTTACCGGCCCTCCTTAATGAATTTGGACAGACATTCTTTTCTGTGCTTCACAAAGTATTTGGTTTAGCAGCAGATAGGGGGGTAGGTCAGGCGTTGTACAAGACATGAGCAAGAGCTTCACTAAGTAAGAACATGTCACATCTGCTGTGTATTATATTTGCAATTACTTCTCTTTGAGACAACCTTTTCTAAATGTTCACAGGTCTGCTTTGGAAATGACTACCCAAAAATACCAGCAGTTTGGCCTTAACCAGAGTGTGCTATTTCAAGCAGCAGTTCTGTTTTCAAAACACACTTTGCTTTCAACCCTCCACATAATGAGTTTATTATAAACTTGTGAATCTTTTTGGTAGGTGATTCAGGTTTAGGTTTTTTAAAAAAATACAAGGCTTCTAGAATAATATCCATAATGAACTCAGGGAAAACTTGCATCTCTTTAAGGCTAAACACTTGTCAACTGGTTCTTTTCTTTAAATGATAAAACTTTCACTGCCACGGTAAAACATGGCCAGGCTTTGGCTTCAAAGACTAAACTCCAGATACACAAAATGAAGGATCATGACTGTCAACTTAAGGCCTATGCATGTGCAAGAAGAACAATTTATATTAACAGCATTTACCTTAATCACATGGTTACTTATGCAATTATAGAAAAGATCTTACACTTAATAAAAGTGTACTTGACTTACAGATACACAATTGTAAAGGAAGAATCCTTCCAAAACCAACTAAATAATAAGAAAAACTTTCCCTGTTGACCTTAATTAAAAATCCCCTGAAAGTCAAGTGTACATACAGAGATGATGCTTATGATCCAAATTCAATACAGAATCACTTCTGTAAAATTTCAGAATTTGTGCCTATAAATAGGTTGAGACCTTGAAAAGAACACAAAGGACCCTGCACAGAATGGCCAAGGAGGCACAGACTGCTCTGATTCTCATTGTTGGGACTCCTGCAAATGAGAAGCACGTCTAAGTAATGGTAATATTGTTCACCACTGGTAAGTTTTCCTAACAATTCAGACAAGGTTTTTGAGACAGCTGTAAAGCTTGAGAGCTGTGCATGAAGCTCAATATCCTGCTTTAAGAATCACGTTCCAGTGGCATTAAATACAGTGCAGCACCAAATGGTTTCAAAGGGTCTGAATTTTGTGACAACTTTGAATACATTCAAAGCAGATCTTTTGTCCAGGGTATTTCACACTGTATTTATCTCACTGGCTTAATAGGTAGAGACAGTTACATCAGATTAACACGTAGCAGCATGGTGACTATAGCATGCACAGCTTGGTGATGCTTTTAGTTATTAACCAGTTTCCAACATTTCTGTTTGCACAATTTGGAGCTATCCAGCTATTCCTCTGTAATTCATGGTGTCACTTCCTTTGCTGAGGTATAAAATAACTCTGCTTAGGTTTTCTTAAAAAACATTGCCACAGACACCGCTTCAAAAAGATGATACCAAAAAATTGCCCTCCAAGCAGGGGAAAATCAGCTTTCAGGCAAACAAGATATTTATTTAAATGTCGAAGTTCCACAAAAATAAATCTTTTGTGGGAAAACCTTTGTCAGAATGGAAGGAAGAAAAAGAACTCTGCTACCTTCTGTCACTGAAAAATCTGTTTGCACTTGTTGCCTTTCATTCCAGAGCCTTAGGATTTTAACAATAATAAAATAATAATTAAAAAAACCAACAACAAAAACACACCAAACTCTCCAACCTGAAAGGTAAATGGAGGAACAGGACAGTGTGAAAAAAACCCACGGGTCTATGTGCATTTTCAACCCAGCCAGAGAACTGAGTAAGGACAAAGACAGAACTCACCTTGCCCTGTCTGAGCCTCGGGCACTCGCTCTCGGATAACTCTGCAGGCATCATACACTGCAGTGGAGGGTTCAAACTGCATGGTCTTCACCACATTGCACTGACGGACACAGATCTTCAGGGAAAGAGCCACCATGGTGCCAGGTCCCTTGGGAGCTTCTTCTAAAGCACCTGAGAAAACAGTAAAGGCATTGCTGCTTAGAATTTTCCATTTAATGCTTCAATACACTCAACTATTCATTAAACAAATGAAATCAGCTCAGTAGAATTGTATTTATTCAAATGCAGTTCTGTATAAAGTCTCATTAGTACCATGAAGTTAGAAACTCTTCAAATCACGTATTTTTCTCGGTATGCTGGAAATTAATTTTCCAAAAACCTGTCCACATGTACTTAAATGTCGATACTTTGTCTGGGGTAGGTCACAATGGTGCACAGGAGAAGAATACACTGACTGGGTACATTGCCAACATATTTACTGCTGACAGAACATTATTTTTCTCTCACCACACCTTTTTATTGGACTGCTTAGATTAGCTGGGAACCAACAGCTTAAAATAACCCCTTGATGAAAAGTGGGATTTTGCTAGTGCATAACTTGTCCTTTCTGAAGATTCCAAGTGTGCAATACAGTGTTATGGTTTTTCTCAAGTCTCCACATAGATGTGCTGGATGTTTTTAGCCTGTTACGCAGCTACACAGAGCTGTAAAAATGAGTTATTTTTCATTTCAGTTCTAGTTCAGAAACTACACCATATTTGACAGCATTTTTCTACAGAAACAGGAAGCTACAGATGCTTTTCGTATTGTTTCATTCTGTAGATAGTCTGGGTTTCGTCTCAAATGCCTTCCCTTGCTGTCCTAACAGTCCAAGCCTCTCTTCCATCATTCAACTTTCCACAAGGATCTCCAACAACTCTTCAAAACACAAGTCCTTTCTCCAAATCTACCAGAATTCCCAAAGAACCTCTGCATAAATGTATGCATGTGTCTTTAAGAAGGAGTTTTCCAGGGGATCCTACTGAGTATCTGGAAGAGGAGGCAGCTTGTTTTCCTCAAGCTCAGGGCCCTGACTGCTCTTCAGCTGCCCCAGATCCTCCCAGGTGCAGAGTCCAGCAGTGCAGGGTCAGTGCAGTCTGCACCACCTCATCTTGTGTCCCTGATCAGCTCAGTTTGGTGACCATCAGGTCCCAGTGCTGCATCCCCCTGGCAGGGCTGTCACCTGGCTCAGGAGGTTATCCTGCTTGCACTCCAGAGTCTCCTGGACTGTCTGCAGCTCTCTGTGCTACCTTCCCAAAGCTCGTGGGGTGGTTGGAGTCCCCCAGCAGGATGAGAGCCAGCAATGCCTCCTGTAGCTGGAGCCAGAACTTCACCAACAGGCTCCCCTTGATGGGGTGGTAACACCAACCACGAGGTTCCCCCTTCCCTTGGTCTCTGATTCTCCTCCACAGGCTCTCGACCTGCTCGTGGCTGTTCTGCAGGGACAGCTCCTTGCAGGTTATCCATCCCTTGACGTGGAGAGTGATGCCTCCCCCACTCCTTCCTCCCCTGTCCCTCCTGAGCTCCCTGCAGCCATGGACTGTGCTCCAGTCAGGGGATTCATCCCACCAAGTTCCAGCAATGACAACCAGTCCATCCACAGCTTTCCAGCACCATGTGCTCTTGTCAGGGGTGTGACACAATGCTGTACCAGCTAATTTAAAAACAAGCAGGGACCCCACTCCTTAAAATTTGGAGGAAGTTCTTTTAAAAGCACACTGAGTAGTTTCTCAGCTTGTTAATATTCTCGCTTCCTGGTTGTGCACCACACAAGCCATAAAAATGTCTGTCAGGAGGAACCCCAAAAGGCAGCCTGGCCTGGTCCCTTGCACTGCAAAATGATGCATCCCTTGGCTGGCCCTGCCAGACGCTCATTTAATGCATTTGAAAAGCTCCATTGAAATGGAACCCAAAACATCCACAGGAAAGCTTCTCCATTTTTATTTTTGTTTTCACTACTTCTACATTTTGGGTGGTTCCTCCCTACTCACACCAGTTTTCCACTCCACAGAAGAATCTTTTTTTCCCTGTCCTATATAAACAGACATGCAAATTTATCCCTGGCATCATTAATGTGACTTTACAAGTTGGGAACCTGTTCCTGTGTCTGCCTCTCCTTTTCTTTGTTGTTTTTTTCAGGGTAAAATTCAATTCTCTAAAGAAAGAAGGACCTAAGTGGTCTGGTCTCCTTCAACTCAGTGCTCTTGGTTTCAGAGACACCAGAGGGTGCTTTATTTGAGAAAGAGCTCAAGACTTATCAGCTTCCCCCAACACTGTTCTCAAACTCAAGAGGAAGATTTTCATTTGCCTCCTCCAGATCACCCTCTGGCTCTCAATCTCTCCACTTGGCTTTCGTCAATAAATGGGACAGGCAGTTTCCATCTTCTGGGGAACAGCCAAAACAGGACAGCTGTTATTTCTCAAAAGAGCTAAGAACTTGGTCAAGGAAAAGGGCTGAGATCATAGAGAAAAACAAGGGGGAAATATCTTCCACATTCCCTTTATCTTCTATACACTGATTTACACCACATTTAAATATTTCTCTGTGGAAGTAATGGACACTTTCTGCTCCTCAAAGTCACTCAGTCTCTGGAATGGCTGACCAAAAGCCGAAAGGATCTTGGAAATTAAGAGCATTTTACAGGGAATGTTTTGGCTGGTACCAAGCAATGATAGAGGAAATTTCTAAATGAGACTGTGACTGATCTGTGCTTGTAAGGGGGGAGAGTGGGTAATAAATTATGGATCTGACAGCTTTGGGAGAGGGAGCAGCAGCTCTGAGCTCTTGAAAAAGCCATAGATCATAAGTGAGAGAACCTGGTGCCTGCAGGGATGGAGTGTCACAGGCTCAGGCTGAACCACCATGCTGCCCATGCCCTGGGAAACCTGAACAAAACCAAATGATAACCTGAGGTGAGCAGTGCCCTCTCAGCTGCCAAGGGTAACGTTTGCAGAATCGCCTTCTCATCTCTGGCACCTTCTTAGGGGGTGGCATTATTGAGGAACCTTTCCCCTCCCAACAGAACTGGGCTATGGAGTGATCAGCAGAACACTCAAGGCAGAAGTTGTGTCCAGCAGAGGAGCAGAAGCGCTAAGGACCATCCCAGCAGAGATGCTGTTACTGCTAAATTACAACATGTGCCTTGGACCCACATATATTCACCACAAACAGTCACAATAATTTTCTTTAACAATTTCCCTTCATTAGAAAGAGTTGCATGAAATTCTAAGGACTATTACAAAAATAAACATCTCTTCATATCTTGTAAAGAAAATATTTCCAGCAAAACAATTTGAACATTAAATACCAGAAAATGGTCCTTGATGAAAGAGTTATAGATATTTATAGATTTGGATAGTCTATCTTCCCTAAAATTAAATATGCCGGTAAAATGCCTTTCTATTAGTTTAATTGATTGGTACAAAATAAACCAGAAAACAAAAAGTAACTATGGAAAGCAAATCACAAACTGAAAAATCAAACCTAAGCTTAAATACATTCGTTTGAGAAACGCCCTGAAGTAACAGGGAGAAAGTTGATGCTGAAGCACATCCATGCTTAACTTCCACTAGAAATTCATTTCAAATTGCTTTTCCTCCTGGTGTCATTCAAGAGGAGCAAAACAGAACTATTCTACACCTGTCAGGGCTTGCCAGAGCTGAGGAACAGACTGATGTCTGCTGTGTCCTCCTGTGTCAGTCCCAACAGCAATTCCTGCACACTGCCTGTGCTGCCACAGTAAGTGAACAGCTTTTGCAGATTTACTCCCCAGCTTCCTTCTTCCACATAGTTTGGCTGTCTTCTGTCATCAATATGATGCCTAAAATCCTGCAAAAGACTTTCAAGACACTATTAGTAGAGACAGACAGATAAAATAGCCTTTTATTGGAAGCTTCTAGGTGCACACCAAAAGTGTGCACATACTTTTGTTGTGCACCTGGAAGCTTCCCGTAAAGGGTTACTTTGTCTATCTCCACTGATGTTTTGAGAGGTTTTTTGCAGGAGTTTAGGCATCAAATACAACCACACAGACAGCAGAAATCTACTTTTCAGATAAGCTACAGTGTAAAAGGACCAAAGAGTTCCCAATTGTAAGGACATATAAATTCTGCTCTTTACTCAGGCCCTGGCATGAACCCCCACAGGGAACCAAACCAAGAACTGTATTTCTTCCCAGTCCCCTCAGGTCCTCAGTGTCACCCCTCCCAACATGACTAGCACCACAGTACCCCCCCTTCTCCTGAAGTTTTTCCTGGATGTGGAAAGAGCAGCACATAAAGGATGTGCACCCTGACAGATGCTTAGGTCCTTGGGACTTAGTGGAATATGTGTATGGACACAACTAAAAATAGTTTACAGGCAATGCACCATCTAACTCTAGCACATCACAATCACATGTAGCCAAAATCAGTACAGATGTGACGTTTTACAGCACTTACTGTGGTCAGTGTTGGGCTCAGTCTGCCTGCTAATAGAGCATCACAGCATCAAAACTATGAAAAAAATACAGACTTCCTAAAAACATCAACTACAGCTGGCTGCAGTGTGAGGTAGCACTGAAACATTCTATGTAGTTGGCTTTTACCAGTGATGAAAGTGGTGAATTTTTACAGTCATGAGGCCACACTGAGCGTTTCCCAAATTGCTTTCACCACAGTAAGAGATGTGCATTGCTGATGTATCTTTATTAGTCTGGGTGGGTGTCAGAGTTTCAGATCTCAGTTTGGAATTCCTTCCAAAAAGCTTGGAGCCAACACCTTAGTGTCGGTAAAGATGTTTAACAAAGGACACAAAAGGGTCTGCATATCCTGATGTTAGCTGCCTTAAGCACAGCCTTTTGTTCTGATCTCTCCCCAGGCTGGGAGGGGGAGGGAAGATGGGCTCGGGTGGGGGAAGGGGTTGGTGTTTCTGCCTTTCTGCGCAGGTCAGGAGCTCAGCGGCTCGGCGCACAGGAGGGAGGATGGGACACACCAGGTCTGGCATCGCTGCGGGACCAGGATTGTGTTTCTTTTTCCTCTCTGGCTCCGCTGATCACCCGTGAATATCACAGGAGACTGCTGGGCAGAAGAGAAACACGCCTGTTTCCTACACTGCAGATCGCCGGGTTTTCTGCTATTCTTACCACCGACCCCACAGCTGACTCGACAACGGTGCTGCTGCCATTGCCCTGAGAGAGAGAGAGCCCAGCCGGGCGCGACATCGCCACCTGCTGTCCGTAAATATAACTGCAACCCCTGAGAGCGAGCGCGAGGGGCCAGTGGCGGAGGTGCCACAGCGCCACCTGCTGTCTGTAGGTATAATTGCATTTCCCCTTTTTTCGGGGGTAGCCAAAAAGACCTTTTTGACTGTTTGCCTTGTAGTTTGGGGGTGGAGGGGTTTTATTACAAACTGTTGTTGTTTGGTTATTTTTCTGGAGATATATATATATATGTGTATTGTGGTTAAGAACTGTTATCCTTTTCTTTATATATATTTTTTTTCTTAATTAAAGTTCTATTTTCTAAATTTAAAGAAGAGGGATTAATTCTTGGCCAGTATAGATATCTTTGCTCTCTCTTGAACTAAAACAGTGGGCTACTACAAGGTCAAAGAATTCCCTGTTAACCATAAAAAAAAAAAAAAAGTGAAACAGGTGTCTATAGTCCCTTCCCTCCATAATTTTTTTCTTATTTGTACAATACACACATCTTCTCCTTAGAAGGCACACGAGGAGCCCATGGAAATGCCCCAGCAGCATTCTGTTCAGCCATTCTCAGGCAAATTTAAGGAAAAACTCAACACAATTTCTCTCCCGGGGAAAACATTTCTAGAGCAAAGGAAGTCCTAACATATGCAGATTTGTTTGGACAAAGTTTTACTCCAGTCCCTCCAAAAGTTGAGGTCAGACTGCTCTGCCCCATGATTCAGAGTGGGACCTCACAGGAGGGGGGTTTTGTGCAGGAGGTACCTCACAAGGCACTGCAAAGAGGCACATTAATGACCCAAGCTGCAATTTTCTGCTCTAGTGGTAAACTTTTCAGTCTTTCTGACCATGAAAAGAATCTATAAGATACCAAACAGCACCACCAAGGAATTTGAGGATCCTTTAGTTGTTGGTAAACGAATGGTTTTCCCAACCAGCTCCTTCAGAAGCCTTCTGTAACAATGTGCAAAAATGAGTTGTCTGCTGTTTGTGAATTTGTCTATGGTAAATTAGCCCATGTTTAAATGTTAAAAGCATTGGAGATGGATGACACACATATGATTAAGTTCAGACTTGCCCTGGTTAGAAAGCTTTCACGAATTTTGTCAGGCTCATTAAGCAAGTACTAAGTCAGTGGAGGATCCAACCCTACACTAGAAAAGTTTATGGGCAAAATCAATACCATCAATGCGAGTCTCAAGTAACATAGAAAACATGCTCTGTTCCACAATATCCTGCTCAGATTAACTGGCATAATAAAACAACCATTACAGAAATTCCAGAAAAGATTCCCCAGGAAACTAAATTGTACTGCCAGGCTGGGCAGGTGGCACACTGCTACATCCACCTCAGCAGCACAAAAATGATGGTAGCAATGGCACAAGTCAGGCCAGGGGGGCACAGGAGTGGTCAGTGCTCCACAACTGGTCTCCCCTCTATATTTACACTGACTTTGTCTGTGTATTTTGAACTACAGTGCTAAACAAACAGAGAATGCAAAATGTCAGCTTTATGCTAGGAGGGTGAGAGCATTTCTGTGCTTTTCATCTCACATCCTTGCCGACAGAGTGTTTGAAGTAACACGCAGCCCAAAAATACCTGCATTTCAAAATGGGGCAGACGTGGCTCAGCTCCCACTGCCACTGCCACACACAGCGCATGCACACACAGCGCATGCACACCCAGCTCAAGGGGAGTCTCAGCCATTGCTGTGGTCACAGCAAAGCTCTGCTGTGATCCTGTAGAGCTCTGTCTCCCTGGAGATATTTCTTAACTGGTTCATTCAAGCTTGAGCAAGCACAAATCTAGGTCACAAGACTGCCACAGTCCTAAAGCCTACATGTGCATCAGTTTAGGCAAAGCCACGTATTTTAATACTAGACTGACTTTGCAATAAAATGCAGTGGAACAGGAGTGCTCTGCTCTTCTCAGTGCTCCCACCAGCTGCTGCTGGAAATGGGCACCAGCGAGGCAGGACATGCCACATTTTCTGCCATTCATGCAGGTTGAACATCTAATTCTATTGCAACATGTGAAATCCTTGTTCAGTGGACTGGTGCCTGGTAAGACCTCCTAAAGCAAAAGATACTCAGGAGTACAAACCCAGCCGGACTGATAGCTATGTGTACTTCCAAAATTAGGAACACAAATGAAAGTGTCATCCTTTGAAATCAAGGATAATGGAACCACAAGGCAGGCGAGCAGGCAGCTGACTACACAGGGGGTAACAACACATACTTTAACACAAACTTATGCTGGCATCTTATCACAGAAGAGGTGACACTAACTGCTTTCCAAGGAAGCCCTCTCTTTAATGCTTCAATGCTGTCAATTTGTAACTCATCGATACCACAGCGCTCTTAAATGTGCTTAAGGCTGCTATTAATAGGGTTTCTTCGAAGACCAGGCTGGTTCTCCACCAGAACATTATATACGAGCCAAACAATCATCTGTGGGCTGTTTGCCTGAAACACATCCACACATCCCAGCAGGGCCTTCAGCATCCACCCCCTGATGGACAAGACACTGAAGTGTCACCACTGGCCTTTGCCATTCATTCCAGTGGGAAGAGAGCAGAGAGGGGCTCCAGGGACAGCCAGCATCATGCACAATATCACACGATGAAGAGGGACTGGAGGTGTGGGATGGAGCAGTGTCCACTCTTCTGGTGTCAGAAAGGAAACAAAAGGATACCCCAGAGTCCCGCCAGCCAGCTCAAAGGTGAAGGCAAGATGAAAACCGAGAGTAAAAGCTGATATTCTAAATGGGCAGTAGGTAAAACGACAGCAACTTGGAGTGTCCAGCAGCAGCCTGACCACCTCACACACCACATGCTCTCTGGGGTGGCTCATCAGAGCTCTTGAAGCTTAAACAACCAAGCAAAACAGTATAACCCTTCCTTTCATCAGTTCGAATACAAGGAACTTGACAGCAGCACAAAGCATTGTTTATTCTGTTTGCAAATGTGCATAGTTAAAATGCACATTTTTACACTCATCATGGCCCCTGCCCCAGGAAAAGCCCTGCTCAACCACAGGGGCTGGATACACACACCACACATGCTGATAAACAAGTTTATGTTAAAAACCTTCAAGAATCTCAGGAAAAACTCACAGCATTTATCTGTGCCATGCAGCCCTGAGTCTTACAAACAAACTACTAGGGGAAAAATCCCCACAGCAAAATGGATATGAAACAGGGCAAGCTTTGAAAGGCTATATGAAGGTAGGCTGTAATCATTAGCAAGCATTAATAGATACCACTCTCAGTTCATGAATTATAATTGTAAAGGAAGAGCATCTGTTTTGCTAAGAACCCAGCAAGGAAGTTCCCTCAAACAGAATTATGTAAAAGACTAAAATATTTGGGTCTAATTAAGAGTTGTTTACAGGACAGTCAGCTTATAAGCAATTCAACTACAGCTTGCTTTTAAGTCCAAAGGAGTATTTGCAAACTAACTCGCTGGAATGTGTCCTCAAAAGGAAGTATCAATTACAAGGGCCAACAGCAGGAATGCCTTTGTTCCAAGCACAGCCAAAGCAGCTTTGAGGGAAGATAAGCAAAGAGCTTGGCTGGAACAGGTTTTAACTCAGAATCAGGAGCCTCAGGGGTATGAGCCTCACTGTGGCAGTCAATGACAAGGGGCTGTCCAGGCTCTTGCTCTGACTTTGGAAGAACCCTGCAAAAGGAAGCCAAAACCAGAGAACATGAGTCTCTGTAGAGATCAGAAATGAATCAACAAGCGTTGTCTAAGTTCCTCTCCAAACGAGGTGTTTCCATTGCAGACATGAGCCCTCCTAAGGTAGTCCTTGGGAGGACAGCAGCAAAGATGTTCACAGATTCTATTACTATAATTAAAGCAGTATCTGAGATCTTTGTTTTGGTTTTCTAGGGGTTAGTTGTTGGGTTTTGGAGAGGTGCTTTATTTTTTTAAACGAAAGAGAACTCTTTTATCCAGGTTTTTCCAGGCCCATGACATGCACTGCTACTTGCTTACAGTGCAATATATACCTATACAGCTTCAAATGTATTTTCTGATCTGTGTTAATTTAAGGGCACCTAGGAAAATTATAGGACAAGAAGAATAACTGACAGTTAAAAACTTTTTATGCTGTGGAAGAGTTCAGCTGGTACAAAACTCCTTTTCCAAAGCAGCCAATGCGACTGTTTGAAGTATTTCACCCACAGATTCCAAATCACACTAATAATAGTAATAGGTTGAACTATAAAGTGGGCTGTTAAATCCAGGCTTGCACAGTTCTCTATATTCATAACATACAGTTTGGAAAAGCAATTTTAAAGCTTTCATGTCTAGGCTACCAACCTTTGAGCACACTCACTTCAGTACTTTTTTTTTGCCTTGAATTAACTGAAGCCACCACTGAAAGCTGAGCTGTACCTGCCACTCTTGGAACCACCACCAAGTAGGAGGCAATAAACCACTCAGAGTTGTGACTTGAGTCACTTAATGACACAGACAGAATATGACATCCTGGCTTCACATACTGTGGTTTAAATATTACTCTGAATTTCCTATTTTATTTCTTTAAGTGCCATCTGTTGGCAGAGAAACAGTATTGCTGAGTTCCAGATAAGCTGTCATGGTAAATCACACCAGGATTCTTCTCCAGCTTTTCCTTCCACCCTCCCAGGCATCACCTGACGCTGCCCAGGAATTTTCTGATCGTTTTCTTTATGGAGAATAGCACTGAGCAATTATTTATACAACTCTACTTGATTATCCACCTTAGGGGATGTGAAGGCAACTAATAGGCTGCTCGAGTTTCTTACAGGCTTTATAAACAATCTCTTTCATTTGTTACAGAAGCTGAACTATCTAATAGCACAAAATCCACGTAGCTACTGAAATCACTGAAGTAAATCCATATTGATCATTTTGATCAGCATCATCATCCAGAATTAGATGGGGCAGACAAGTCTTCAGAAATAGCTTTGCTGCACAGAAGAAGATTAGTGAGGCTGAAGGAAAATAATTTGTTTGGCAGTACTGTGATGGGGTTTATATGGAATAGTTCTCTGCTCTCATTGATTCCATCTGAATCATCTGGGCTTAACAGGCATTGAAATTCCTTTCAGTAAGTTTGATCCACTTGTCCCAACAATCAGTTACTACAATTATTTAAAACAGATCACTAAAATGGAAAGTGAAGCAGAAAGAAGTGAACAGTTATAAAATGCTATTTGAATGAATGCAACAGGAGTGCAGCAAGTCAGCATTCACTTATTTAAGAAAGCCCAGGAGAAGAGGAAGGAGGAATTCACCCAAGTGGTAGTCACACTGGCACCCAAACCACTATCCCCACAATGAGCCTCATCTGCTCGTATAAAATTTCACAAATTGAGGACAAAGACAAAGGGATTTCTGACTTGGAAAACTTATTTCTTGCAGGCCTATTTGAAAAGCAGGAGGCTTGCTAAAGAGCTCAGTCATTTAGTGAAAACTCAGGCTGACAGCTTAGACACTGACTGTCGTTTATATTAAGCAAAGCATGGCAGAGTGGGTCCCAGTCAGAGATTCAGCAAGGTAACCCCATTTTCCTTTGTTAAAGCACACAGAATGCACTAAAATCCATTCTATGTTGTAACAGACATACACAGAATGATGCAGTGCACTGTAAAATGCAATGGTTCAAGACAAATTCAACTGCTTGAGCCACCAATTTTATTTAAATCTTCAGGAATACAAATGATAGCAAAATCACTGTCATAGGAAGCATGAAATTCCACCATTTCTTTTGCCCCAAGACAGTAGTTTAAACAAACAAACAAACAAAAAAAAAAGGCAGCTAAGGGGAAACCAGAAATGATCTGTCTTTCCCACCAGAACGTAAGTCAAGAAGTTGTCATATCAGTACAAAGCCCCTCAATCCCAAATGCTCAGCATGCAGCCTAAAGCTGACTTCCAAACTACACTACATCTGTATAAACAAACCAGCATCAGATATTGATGGGTCTTATCTGCTCCAAACCCTGCTTTTTGTACAGGTCAGATGCACATTACAGTCACAATAATAAAATATTGATCAAAAAGAAGAACATATTCTGTACAGAATCCTCTGTGAAGAGTCAATAAAAACCGCAGAACAGGTAAGTTTGTGCAGTAAAGACCAAATCTTAGGGTTTGCTTGGAGGTAAATAGGATATGGTCATTCAAGAAGCTACTACATGCTAATATAGGGTTAAAGAAAACCTTACTTAAGAGTCAGACAGTAGGAGAAAGCATATAAAGAAGCCATACGATAGACTGAACTCTAAAAGGATTACTGATGTTTCTAATACTTCAGGTGTTTGATTCTCTGACCTGTACAGATAAAATTTATAGAGACATTTTTTTGCTATAATACTTAGGCACCTCTTACTGTGACTGACATCAAGTACTGGTGTGGTTTTTTCAACAACTGACATTTTAGAGTTAAACTTGCTGTGTAACCAGAATTCTGCTGCCATCACGGACATCTCTCTTGGAAGCAGAAGGAAGCACAGAACAAAGGAAACATGAGTAAAACTCCCCAGATAAATAAGCCTAAAGTAGGGTAAGACAAAAAAAGCCCAAAGGTTAAAACTGCAAGAACAGCAACTTCCCAACCAGGCTGGCAAAAGGACTTTTAACAGAATTTGTTGCAAGCAGAATGATTCCCTGCTAGATTCCTAATATGAACCACAGAACATGTGGTTATAGGCCTGGAGTCAATGTGGAAAAAAAACCCCAAGGGCTTCCCACAGATACTTTTCAGGCTTGAAGATATGTTTTTGGTGTCATTTCTGCAGAGCATTACCAGTGCTGAAATGGAACACAAATTTTTCCCTGCAAAAACAATTGGACAAGAATGGTGATCCTATTGACTCAGCCCAACCCAACACTTTTGCTGCACAAAATGTTATTGGAGAGGCCTCAAACAGCAAAAAATGTACATGCCAATTCACTGGAAATGACTGGCCAAAGAGACTGGCAAAAACAACCTTGGAAAGGCCCCAAGTGAACCATGTAAACTACTACATGTGATTCCTCTCTGCATCTGTGAGTATTGCTTGTTGGAAGCTCCGTGAGGAGGAAGGTTGTCCAGGATCAAATGGTGACTCGAGCCCACCAGAACAACTCCCTGATGGCATTTCTTCAGCATGTGCTTTACACAGTTATACCCACTGAAACTGCTCCCCAGGCAGCAGAGCTGGGTTCTTGGAGCACACTGCAAGGTGCAAGAAGCCAAGACACGGGGCACTTTCTGTCAGGTCACCTGGATACCTTCAGTGTGAAGTGTTCTTCAAAACCTGAACTGCTACTCTCTTATTCCCCCATAGCAACCAGAGTAAACCAGGTTTAAAACACAACTACACAAAAGAAATGAGGAACAACCAAGATCAACTGAAACAGCTCAGCAGGTTTGGGTTTTTTCCCCCATCAGCATCACATAGTTCAGTCCTTTAGCACACTTTTTGCTTAATGATATCTACTGGAGAATTAAAAACAGAGCCAAGCACTCTTGGAATCTAAATTGTAATTACTTCAGTTATGTTTCTATCTTTTAAACATTCTGGTCTCTATCCCATCTACTGTAGTATTATCCAGACGATTTTTACTCACAAGCAATCACAATTTGGTATCAACATGAGATTAACACAATTTCTGTATAAACCGTCATTCTTTATCAATTTTACTGTCACAGAGATATGAGTTTACAGAAAAACAAAAAATAATCGAAACATTTGCATGTCAGCAAAGACAGCACTACTGATCCAACACACATCCCTCCTGAGAAAGGTGGTCACACAGAAGTGCCACCATAGCCCAACAGGAGTAGATGCACCAGTTTACACCCCTATGACTCAAGTGATGGAACATCCACAGCACATGCCAAATAGAAAACTGCAGATTATGCAATCTCCTCCCAGTGCTTTTACACAGCTACCAGAGAAAGCTTCTGCTGCTCCTTCAACCTCCATGACCTACCTGAGATTTACCATAAACACAGTCACCAATCCTGGTCTACAATATCTAAAATACCTGCTTTGGCAGATGACACGATGAGCTCAGTGTATGCTCTTTTCCATGGTGTGGCACCAAGGCTGATGAGCTCAGTGCATGCTCCTTCCATTTACTGAGCCCAGCAGCTGAGCAGAGGAGGAAGGGAAAGAACAACAGGGTCCCAATACTTCAACATTTCATGCCATCTCCAAGGCTGAGTGCTGGCTGCAAACAGCTTTTGCACATCAGGCTCTGTGCTTTTGAAATACTAAATTATTTTTATTAAATAAGAACACTTCTTTTCATCAGAAAAAAAAACAGGGAATAGTTAGTCAAAAGACCTTGGGATAAAACATACAAAAGAGTAAAGAAGAAAAAAAAAGAGTAGCTGAGGAAGGGAACAAGACCAACAGCAAGAGAGCACAGAAGGCTGTTACTACTGAATCAACAACACTAATGAAAACAGCAAGGCTGAACAAGAACATCTTGCGCCCATCAAATGAACATCTCTGTCACAGCCACCATGCAGGACAACACAGAGACTGAGACCATGAGAAAGCTCAGGTACATCAATGAGTGTTTCAAGCACCACAGCATTCCTTTTGCTTTAAGAGTACTCCATACCCTCAAGGGAAAAGCTCACAACTACTGGATATGGAAGGATGGAAATCAGAAGTTTGTGTAATCCTTATCAAAATTTCGGAACAGGTTTAAGCTCAAGGAAAACCTAAATCTCTGCAGAGCACAGGACTGAACCCCCAAACAGCTGCTACTCCCACCACAGAAACAAAGAAATCATGAAACACTGCTGAACTTCTGTCAAGTGAACAGTGTGAGCAAACAGTACAAGTCAATTAGATTATGCTTAGCCTAGTACACTGCCAACTGTGTGCTAATCTAAGGTCAAGCCTCCTCCTCCATCAGATGTGCTCAGAAAGGGTACATCTTCCCAAAAAGCTCTAAGTCAGCTTGGCAGACTTCAAACAGCTGAATTCCAAGATGTACCCAGTGCTCCCAGCACAGCCTGGTTCAGTGTGTACCTAAACCACCTTCCTTTAACCTTGTCCTTAGACATGTCTGATATGAACTGACATGCTGCTTTAATTACAGGCTGCTTTGAAAGTTCACTAAAGACATTTCTCAAACATGGGGAATAGCAGGACAAAATTCCATTAGTGACCTTTTAGTACTTCAAGCACCATTTCCAGATGAGCAGTCAAAGCCAGGGACACATTTAGAACAGTAATTGTGTACAAGGTCAAAGTAATTCCAACAGATGAAGAATATGGAGTGAGATTTATCAACATTTTGCCTAAAGCCAGTTTTCCTGCTTTGTGACATCCTTTTCTGAGAGCACCACAGTATGGAAATGGTAATGTATCTGAAGTTACCCTGGTAATGATTTTCCCTTGTTCCTTTTGCCACCTCTTGCATGTGCTAAGATGAAAGAGTTAAGTCATCATCTCAGCTATTTGTTCTCATACCAGTGAAAGGCACGGCCCTTTTTCCTAAGGCTTAGAGCAGTAATTTATTACATGATCATATTCTCCAGTCTCCCTGGAAACTATTTAAAAACAGTCCATGTCTGTAATGGTCAGGCTAATCCTCAGGCTGTTAATTGCAATATTTACTTGGCACTTCAATATTCATGAATCACACTTATTTTTCAGCTTTTTTCTGTCCTCATAAACACAGCCACAGTTGTATATGTTTCACACATTCTCTAAAGAGAATTTTACACTAATACATACAAGCAGCAGATACAAGCTTTTTTAATTACTGTAGTGGGGTTTATATCATTATATGCATAACACAGAAAATTAAACAGGACCTTACCTCAAAATTAAACTTCATTTAATAGAAAATAAGGTCATCTGAAAGTACTGTTTGACCACGTGGAAGGCTTCCAGTAACCAAGTCTGTAACACAAGATACAAACAAGTTACTTTCTCATTCCCAGTACATTAATTTCTATTTTTGAAGTACCTTCTCTGTCAACACACTGGAAAGGAAACAACTCAGGAAGTTTTAAGTTTCCTCTTCTCTTTGGTAGCCTGAATTTGCACTGCCAAAATGAAGAGCTTTGTTTTCAAGCAAATCAAGTTCAACCCAGGCTTCCAAATTACTCACACAAAAAAAGCTCGTAATAAGTGAACCGAGTTTTCACAGGTAAGCAGTGTGAAACCCCCTGCTCAACGATGAGAATGCAGCACAAGGAAGGGTGCCCCTTCTGAAAGCATCACTGCACACCAAGTGACAATACAACTGGAGTTCTGCTTGGGTCTAAAGATAACAAACACTATCTTGAGGAGGGGAGTTTTCTGCTTTGGATGTTTTCAGGCTTTAAGATTTTGGTTCCTTTCCCCCCCCCTAGGATTTCTAGAATCATTTGTTAGCTCTCACTCTACACAAAAGCCACTACAGCATACTGGTTTAATAATCAGGAGGATGGGCAAATCAGTCTGGGCACCAGCATAAACTGCAGTTTCACAATTCCAGACTCCACAGTGCTAGGAAATAATCACCACCTTCTCTCTGAGCATCCCATAACTTTCCCAGGCCCAGTCTTTTGGCTGGCCTAGATCTTGCTGGTCACAAAGGCTTCTGTTCCTGGAGTTATGGTAGGCTCTGATCACATTTCTGGATCTCTTGCAGTGCTGTCTGAAAATTCAGCTGAAGCTCTGATCCACAACAGCTCTCCAAATCTGAAACTAGTTCCTGTACCAGTTTAGAAAGGCCAGGAAGTTAAAGAATAAAGCTGCACATGTATACAGCTACACAGCAGGGAATGCCTTTTTGCAGGGAAAAGCCAAAAGCAACAAAAGAATTCTTGAGAATTTTCACCAACCAACACTGGCAAAAACATCCCCAATACAACAAATTCATCGTAGGATGTTTTTCTTGTCTTGATTGGTTAGAAAAGTGATTTTTTAGTAACATCAGGTCTATGCCAGCACAACTACTAGGTGCAGGTTTACAGATTTCCTGCAGGTCAGGGGAAATGCAGTCTCTATAGGACAGTGACTTCAGCATCCAGAGGATCACCTGCATCAAAACTGGCACTGCAGGAGTTTGCTCCTTGGAAATTTAGACCCCTGATCACACTCATCCTACCTTTCTCCATTTTCAGCCCTTTGTTGACAAAGACATCAGAAGCCTTTTTGCATGCCCAAATTCTGTGAGCACCAAGCACCACCTGGAAGCATCTTCACCTCTGCTCAGAGCCATCAACCACTAAGGCTGACCATGGATTTATATCAAAACACACCACAACCAGGAGACAACAAAGCCAGATGAAGAAGCACAGAATGAAGTGACCATCCCAGTGTAGCTCCTTTCCAGTTACACCTCACCAAGGCACCCAAATAAATTTTCCAGTTCAATGGAATTCCAACGCATGCTCTTCATTTACTATCAAGTGATTTCAATAGCTGGGAAACTGCTTTGAAATTTCTCTTTTCAAATGCAGTTCTAAAACAGAATTTTTGCTTAAAAAAACCCAAACAAATGCAAAAGAACATCCAGTTCTCCCTTCTGAGCTGTAAACCAAACCTGGGCAACTAGAAATTTGCTTTTCCCTAGTTTATGAGGGAGGTCTATCTACTCACTGAAGTGTTAATCACATGGGAAGGAAGGAGGTGAGGGAACTGCTCTCTTAACTTTTTATATCAAGGGATGAAACAAAACAATTCATTTGCACATACTACTGGAGAAATTCAATGAGCAGAATACCATGTTTCAAAATGACAACTTCATTTTAAATAGTAGATTTTAAGCTATCAGAATATTTAACAGTAGAAAAATGAATTAATCCTGTGGAGTGTGGGGAAAACAAAAGTTGCTTGTACTATGATACATCTTCAGACCAGTGTGAACAAATATCACTGTGGAAACAATATTCATTTTTCAAGTGGGCTAATTACTGCTGAAGCAGCCATATATTCTTTTACTTATCAATAGGGAGATAAAGAGAGCCTAAAAAAATCCTATTAAGCCCTGTTTGTTTATTCCATTGTCCTCACTTCCTGGAATGCAGTCAGAGCTGAGGCCAGACGGCCCCACAGCCCAGCCAGCAAAGGGCTGTTTGCAGCAGGGTCTGCTCACCACACCTAAACCCCTTGTAGGAGGAGCAACCAAGCACCTCACCCTGAGAGTTTACACAGCAGCCACCAGGGATTTTGCAGTATTTGGGGTATTCCTTAGCACAAGCCCCCTGACTGCCCGCCTGCTCTTTTCTCCTAAGCTGCAGCTACATTTCCATTAAATGCTTTTGGTTCCAATGTTACTGCTGCTATTCGTGGAACAAGAAAACTGAACAGAGAAAAGCACTGAAGTAGAACATACTTCCCCAATTCCACTGCAGATTCCTACACAATGAATTAGAGGTAAATTACAGTTTTGCCCTTTATAGATAATTCCTAGGTATTGTGCAGTCTCAAAATTCTGAGTGATAGCATAGTTTAATTCAGTAGCATTTGGATTACAGGCTCACTGAGACTAAAAGGATAAATTCCAGCATCCTCTCACATTACATTTTCTGTATGTGGAAGATATTTCTGCCCATGTAATTCCTTGGGGTTTATCATGTATCTTTTTCCTGTGCTGTGTTTTTCCCATATTGTGTTTTATGGGGTGGGGCTTTTTTGTTTGTTTATGCTTTTTTGATTGCATGGTTTTGGTTTTTTGTTGTTGTTTGCCAAGCATTGGTGTAAAAACCAAAACCAAATCCAAATATACAGTCCATTACACTGAGTATGGATTTCTAAGTCTTAATCCTGTTGGCATTCATCACCACATTACTGTACCAGCCCTGCTAAATGAATCTGCCAATAGCTTGTTATTTTAAAGCTACAAACACGTTCCTTCTCCCACCTGAGACATCAGGAAATTCAGTTCTAGGATGCAGCTCAATGCTTCAAAACTTTATGTTCCATAGTAAAGGTGCCGAATGGCACTAATTCAGATGTTCTGTACGGGGTGACATCTGTCAAATCCTAGTTCCTCCTTATCTGTCTCGCTTTCTGCAAGACTACTTCATAAATGACCAAAATTCACCTCCTGGAAGGAGTGATTCAGCATTTAGGCAAATGTGACTATCTCCCAGGTGAACTGATGCTCTCACATGCAATTCTTCCCTTATACTTGGAACACAGTTGTGAGGTTTATCAAAGTGGTCCTTTGAGCCAGACTTTTCTCTGCACCTCACAGATGGTGGGAGCTCATCCCTGCACTGGTCTGCCAAAACTTTTAGCCTCTAAGGATCTGTTTCAGTCTTATCAGATCTTAACTACTGTTTATCAGCTTCTATTTGTCAATCCTTACAACAACCTTGTAATAAGTTGTCAATAAGAAATTTTGTTGATACATTTAAATGCCATAATATGAGCTTGCATTACTAGCAAGGGGGCTGGATAAACTGCAGATATCCGAGGGGGAAGGGCAGGGGTGACTTTTGTGCTTGCGAAATATTCTTGAGGCTGCTGGCAATCTATCTCGAACCTTATGCATATAGACTTGATATTTCTGTCAAACGTTAAAGTTTTTCTTAAACTGTTCAATGTAGTGTCTTATCCTGTTTTGGTGGCTTAAGCTGTTAAATATTAAACTACCATAGTATATGTATTATAAGCTTTGAATTGTATTAATAAGAAAGATATAGAAAGAGCTGTGAGAATCATGAACAGCATGATAACAAGACTCGCTGACCACCACCCTGGGCCATCTACTGTGATAACGGGACTCGCCCCGAGCAAGAACAGAATGGAACCTGATTAGAAAATTTGAAAAAAGGGGAGAAAGGGTATAAAAAGCGAACTCGGAAATGGTCCGGGGCACGCCTTTTGGGGGAGCAGGAGACTCGTGGGCCGTCCAGCGGCTGTTTTGCTCATTAATCAATTAATAAATATTTTTAACTGCATATTGGCCTGGCAGTTTATTACAAACCTGCACATCTGAGATAATAGTTTTGAGGAGGTCTGAAAAGACACAGGTAAATTCTGCAACACGTGAGCAAAGCACGGCATTAATTTTCTCTCAAGGCTTCCTGTTTGTGCAGGGTGTAATGGGTGGATTTTAATTTGCCAAAATCAAACAACTCAAGTATTGTTTTATTTTTATTTTTGTATTTTGCTGAATGTAGGAATTATATTTGATAGAAACTTTAGA
>WBMV01004179.1:3242-43085 GCA_013396655.1 Campylorhamphus procurvoides | reverse complement strand
TGCCCCCCCTCCTTAATTAATTCAGTCGGACCTAGCTGAGAACTTAACTATAATTTCGCAAGGAGGATGATGCAATAGCTGGACGCTACGGAGCATGCTCAGATGGGCGTGGCTTACACAGCCAGAACTGGATAAAAGGAGCGCCTTGGCACTCAGCCAGTGCGAGTGTGGATCGGGTCAGGTCACCTCGTCCAGCCTCAGGGCTGTCACCTCAGGGCAAGTGTGTGTCAGCGGGGACTGGCCACACATCGCCCAGCCCTAGGGCTGTTGCCTATTAGGCTTACCTCCAAAAGAGCTGGCGTTGGAGCTGAGAATCACAGAGCCATAATCACCCTAATAAAGTTCACCCAATTTTTTTATTTTCCTTTTACCTTAATAAATAAAATCATTAATTGCTTTATATCAATAAATAAAATTAATTGCTGAAATCACTCATCGCTTCACGCCTATTACAAGGGCAGGAGTAAAGTGCCCATTGTGATCCTTTCAAGTCAACTATAATCTGCTAAATTTTCAAAATCACATAAATCTCATCCCTTACATTATGCTGCTGAGCCAACTTTCTGTGATTAAAGTTCATCTGTTTTCATGAGC
This sequence comes from Campylorhamphus procurvoides, assembly GCA_013396655.1. Lineage (NCBI taxonomy): Eukaryota > Metazoa > Chordata > Aves > Passeriformes > Dendrocolaptidae > Campylorhamphus > Campylorhamphus procurvoides. The sequence continues at coordinate 42,491 of WBMV01004179.1, read as the reverse complement.
ATGAATATTTGTCAGTCAAATACTACTTGCCTCCTGTTCTGGGCTCTTCAAGAGCAGTTGACAGTTTTCCATTAAGGAGTAGTTATTACTCAAACCTTACTCTGAACTCCAACTTCCTCTCTAAGTAAGTTTAAAATAAAGGTTCCAATTTTGTTGTCTAGTAGAACAGAATCTTGTTTAATGTAAGCTGCACTCCTCTTAAGGTAGGCAAAGAAGGTTTATCAAAAGTTAAATGGGAACTTGTTTCAATTTTATTACTATTATTGTTATTACTGCTACTACTACAGAAGAAGTTCTCTAAAACATGTTTGCCCAGAATGGTTTATCTTTTGGTATCAAATTGCACAGTCTTTCCTCTCCTGAGAGAAGGCAAGTCTGACTGACCCAGAGGGACAGTGTGAAGTGCCAGCCTCAGTGCCTTCCCCAGGAACCACAACCCCCAAAGGTGCCCCCAGTGTCAAACCCACCTCTTGCCCTGTTCTGGTATGAAGGACACTCACCCTGCCAACACCAGGACAGGAGTGGCAAGAGTGACCCCTCTCAGGTATGTCAGACTGGCATACCTGCCCGTGCTGAACTACAGCCCCCATCAGTGGGTCTGTATTGTTACAAACCCCTAGCTCTGGATTGGAGCGGAGAACACAGTCCTTTAAAAGCAGAGCTAAACACACCAGGTACAGCCACAGCATCCAATACAGGGCAGTTGGAAAGGGCAGGCAAAGCTGTCAAACAGGCCCTCAAAAATGGGCACAGAGCACTTTCCCCACCAGGGTACCATTCACAGGAACTTCTCACCTCTTAAGAATCTGCAATCTGCATTAACATTGCCCTTTATTTCCAACCAGGCAATCTGCAAGCAGTTTAACCAACGCAAACAAGATGAACTATTTTTCACAGAACAACCTGAGAACAGCTGCAGTTCTGTGCTGAGCAGCGAACACAACTCCAGTGTCAGACGTTCCCCATCACAGTGCCTGTTTTATGAGGATGCTGTGATGCTCTAACTCAGAATATATAAATATGTACTTGCACTCAGGCCAAATTAATCAGATTTCTCATCTATTTATACTGACATACATCTCAGCATCAGCTATTCAGCAATCTATTGCAAAGATTCACCGGTTCAGTGGCAACTCCTGAGCATCTGCCCTTCTGTGGCAATATAAATAAAAGCAGTACATTTTGCAGCATCTTTATGAAAAAGTGTGAATTCAGCTGTCATAAGCAACTACTACAAAAACAATAATATGTGAACTTGCACTTTGTTTTTAAGTCACAAATCACTGAGGCCTCAAACATTTCTCCACAACAAGCATCTTCTAGAATGGATTCACATCTCTCTTCAAACTACTTACCCAAAAAGGCTTATCAGTCCATGACATAACACTGGCCCTGCTCCCAAGCCCCAGTCAAGCTTTCTTTAGGAAAAAAAAAGCTTATTTTCACAAAAAAGCCCCAAAACAAACAAAAAACCAAAACAAACAAACAGAAAAAAAACCAGATAGGCTGGGCTTATAGTTAGACCAAAAAGGAATTTACAGCATAGGGCATTTTAGGAAAAAATCCGAAGTCTAGGCAGTTAAAATGACTGTCTATTACAAAGGCTACCAGTTCCTTCCCAAAAAAAGCAAAAGAAAATACATTAACAAGAACATTTTAAATAGCCTGACTATGTGCACAGTAGATTTTAACCCTATATAAAGTAAAACTATCACCAGATCCAGGTCTTCCATTAAAATCCCTGCAGGAAGGGTAACGAAGGTATCTGGTTGCAAGTACTCACAGCTAAGCTACCTGAAAACAAACCTTCCTGCAATGCCAATTCTGATGTAAGCATGTCACTCTAAAGAGACCTCACAAGGTTATAATCAAATTATGAGGTTGTCTGTAATGTAAACACTTCCCCTTGGAATGATGACATGCAATTCATCATACAATCTTGGCTATATACCTGCTAATAAAGTCATTAGCAATAAGGGTGTTGGGAGTTGAGATTTCATGTCTAGGGTTGGTGAATAAGCTGAACAGGCAATAAATAATAAAAGTAATCTTTTAATGGCCAGGTAAAAGAGAGAGAATAAAAGAAAGAAAACCAAACCCCAACACAACAAAACAGCCCCAGGTTTTTGCTGTTGGTCCAGTTTCTTCCGAACATGTTCCCAGGACAGGACACCTGCCCTCTCATGGTGCAAAGCTCATGCCATCTACAGCTAAAATAAAGTTTGCCAGCTCAGTCTGTTCCCAGGAGAACTCCAGCCCTTTCCACTGCAGCAGACAAAGCACATAACTGCCTTCTTTGGTATGACTCACAGGAAGTTTGCCAACTTTCCAAGGGTATTCCTCGAAAGCTGGGCCGTGGTGTTTGCATCCAAAGGGTTAGTATAGCAATGATGCGGAGATTCCAGATGCAGAGGACTGGAAATCCAGCTTCAGCAGATAGAAAACATGGATTTGCCACTTTTATATGAGCCGCACTGCTTCACTAGACTGTAGAGATTCTTTTTAAAGAGCAGTAGTTTGTAAAATCTCCTTATCTTCAGATAAGGAAAGTTATTAAACACTTAACTTAGGCAACTCATTAACTATCCTGACAGTAAGAAACACACTGAATCATACATAAATATACTAAATATCCCAAGTTCATAAATTTATGATGTACGGAGTGAGAAAGTATTTTAAACTCAAACTAGAATGACCCAATGTTAGAGTTTCAAGCCTCAGTTTGGAATTCCTTCCAAAAAGCTTGGAGCCAACACCTTAGTGTCGGTAAAGATGTTTAACAAAGGACACAAAAGGGTCTGCATATCCTGATGTTAGCTGCCTTAAGCACAGCCTTTTGTTCTGATCTCTCCCCAGGCTGGGAGGGGGAGGGAAGATGGGCTCGGGTGGGGGAAGGGGTTGGTGTTTCTGCCTTTCTGCGCAGGTCAGGAGCTCAGCGGCTCGGCGCACAGGAGGGAGGATGGGACACACCAGGTCTGGCATCGCTGCGGGACCAGGATTGTGTTTCTTTTTCCTCTCTGGCTCCGCTGATCACCCGTGAATATCACAGGAGACTGCTGGGCAGAAGAGAAACACGCCTGTTTCCTACACTGCAGATCGCCGGGTTTTCTGCTATTCTTACCACCGACCCCACAGCTGACTCGACAACGGTGCTGCTGCCATTGCCCTGAGAGAGAGAGAGCCCAGCCGGGCGCGACATCGCCACCTGCTGTCCGTAAATATAACTGCAACCCCTGAGAGCGAGCGCGAGGGGCCAGTGGCGGAGGTGCCACAGCGCCACCTGCTGTCTGTAGGTATAATTTCCCCTTTTTTCGGGGGTAGCCAAAAAGACCTTTTTGACTGTTTGCCTTGTAGTTTGGGGGTGGAGGGGTTTTATTACAAACTGTTGTTGTTTGGTTATTTTTCTGGAGATACATACATATATATATATATATGTATTGTGGTTAAGAACTGTTATCCTTTTATATACATTTTTTTTTCCTAATTAAAGTTCTATTTTCTAAATTTAAAGAAGAGGGATTATTTCTTGGCCAACATAGATATCTTAGTTCTCCCTCGAACTAAGACACGCAAACCAAACTTCAGTTCCTTCTTGTTATCATGCCAACAAACTTTTGATGACCCCAGAGCTCCTCGGAACCAAAGCTGGTTACCAAAGACAGTGCAACTACACTGAGATATGGAGAGAGGTGATTCCACACACACAGACACACAGGAATGTGCACCTGTGTTATTTAGACATGCAAACATACGGGCCTTCCTGCAGAGCTTGTGGGGGCTTCAGGTGTTCTCCACACTGCACCCCATCCCATCAGGACAGCACCCTCAGTGTGTTCCACACACACACAGGCAAGGCTGGAAGTTCCCAACAGGGATAAGTCTCCTGCACCCCAGGTACACCGCAACTTGAACTCCCCACCAGCAATCAGGAAAAAACAACTTCAGACCATCAGAAAACCCGGAGAACATGCAGTGAATGAACCATTTCTGGGCAAGGCGACACCACGGCACTTCTGTCTGATTTTCCTGTGTCCTTGAAGCTCTTGTTGCCAGCACAATGATTTGGTATCCAGCCTCCTATACAGCATTTCAACCTTCACAAAGCAGGATTTTTAAATTACTTTCAATACACTTCCCTCTCCAAATAACAGCCATTTCTGCAAGTGAGACACATCAAACATGAGGAAGTTGAGTGTCTGCCTCCTGCATTTATTTTCTTGTAGGAGGTAAATGTCTTTCAATGCAACTCTGGGAGGGGGAATTTAAAAGGCAGCTTTAATCACTGCTACTTATTAGAGCTCCTCAGTGACTTAGAATTTAGTTTATCTACAGTGTATAGTGTGTATCAGTAATGTGTACCAGATCGGCACAAAGCAGTTCTCTTTCTGCCTGATTCGTCTTGGAGGACATTAATTTAACATTACAGAAAGAAACAGCACATCTTTAACAATGCAGCTGCCAAATCAATTCTTCCTGACTCAAATATGCTTTGAATTTCATAAGATCTTCCACAGACATAAATCTTTCAGTCCCAAGCACTTCCTGTCATTTTAATTGCTTCCCTTTAAGTCCCCCAAAGAACAAAAATGATGCTCTGCAGTGCTCACAGACAGGTTGAACAGCACTCATTGTGTCCTAGGGGAGAACATTGCCTGGAATGGCTATTTAAAAGGGGGAAGGAAGAGAGGCAGTGCTGAAAAACACAGACCTAAGAAATATATGCTCTTCTCTCGACAGACCAAGCTTTTCAGACATGTTTCTGGACTGAGACAGTGCCCAAGTTAACCTGGAGAACATGAAAAAGCCCTTTACAAGATGCTTCCACTACTGCTAGATATGTGGCGATCTTAGATCAAGATTTTTATATAAATACTATGTATTTATTCAATGGGGTAAGGAGCAAGCAGAACTCCATCACACTTCTGCACTGAAATCAGAGCTCCAAGTGTGCACACAGATTGTATGACCCCCAAATCATGCCCTTTTTGACCATCCCCTGTACTGGAGGTATTTCAGTTTCAAATCTTCCTCCCTCAGCAGGGTTCACCTTGAAGATCACTCCTGTAAGTCTCCTCCATGCACCAGCCCAGACTTCCAAACCTTTTTGTGAAAAAACTTCAATCAGGTCCCACCGAGGCCCTTTGCTGAAGAGAAAGCAGCATTGTTTGCCCTTGCTGTCAACTCAGTACATAAATACTGCAAAAAATGTGTGACTCAACAATCTGAGAATTCACTCCAGGCTGGTTCCACTGATGACCAGGACTGCAGACCTGCAGATCCTGCTGCTGCAGATGGGGACAACGCCCTCCACCTACCACTGAGAAGTGCAGTTGGCAGGGTTGCCACAGTACAGCTGGAGGGTTTCATGTCTTAAAAAAACTCAAAACAATAAAAGAAAGAAAGAACCCCAAACAAACAAAAATCAAACCAAAAACCCCAACACCACCACCAAAACACAATCTCCAAACACAACCCCCTCCACACTGTCAGCACGTCAGCAGCAAGTCAAGTTTGCATGGGAAAACTGACTGCCTTCTACCACTTTCAATAATAAGAGACCCAAGAAAGATACATTTTCACTGATCTTCCATTCACTGTCCTGGAGTTGAAGCTGAAAAACCCAAGGAAATTAAGCCCTTTTCATATGTGGTCTCTTTGAAACAGGTCCTTGTGACAGCAGAGTGCAGAGAATGAAATGTGAAGAGGTGAAACGTTGCATCCTGAGCTCCAGCCTGCAGATCACATTGCAGTATTTTCACAATCTCATAGAGTTGACATCCAAAGTTAATTCCAGGATTTTTTTTTTTACAACGCCTGCCCACGGGATTGATTCCCCTGCACTCAGAAAGCCCATCTGAAATGTTTATTGCTTCCAGATTTTGAAAGGAGAAATTACCGTTGTAATTCAGCTCAGTTGTCTTAACAGCTCTGCTAAAACCTCTCTGGTTTTCGGCCCAAAGTCTCACTTCAGAATAAACATGTTTCCTGTGTATTAATTCTCCAAGTACAAAGAGCCCATACTCAACTTTTAGGCAGAAAAACACATTTATCAAGGAAGATGAATGCAAACCAAGACTTAGAGCAGGCTTCTTGAAACACAAAGTATTCGAGACCCTGAGTTACTGCATGTAACACTCCATAATCTTTTATCCACTCTCTGCCAAAAAGCCAAAGTACTGCATTCAGAATTTGCACTAAAAGCAAAATTTGATAACCATGACATATGTCCAATTCTGTACTTATAGTTCTGTTGGATCATGTAGGTGATGTCTGACCTCACAATCCCAGACACAGGAGTTTTGTGACAGGAGAGGGGCAGCAGTTCCCAGGGGTCTTCTTGAGCTCATGATAACTGAGGCTACTATGCCCCCCTCACATCTGAGGGTCTCCAGTGTGCCAGCCCAGCCTGGACACAGCGATCACAGAACAGGCACTTGGCACACATACAAAAGTTCTGAGCCTTCTGCCCTCATGGCTTCTGCTCTCAGAAGGCACAGACCTTAAAAACAAAACAGGAGAGTTGACCAAGAACACAACTGATTGTTGAATGCAACAACTAAAACACCTGCTTAGGAACATTGATTTTGGTCCCAGAGCACAGGAATGTATGAACCAACACTGAGTAAATGATTAAGCACAACGTTACACATAAGCCAGTTTGGAAGAGCAGAGGAAGTGAGGATGGTGATATAATGCAGCTGGAGTTTGGGAGGCAAGTGGCACTATCTGAATCCAGCTCACATCTTCACTGCCATGTTTCTACACCTGTGTTGTAGATATTGCACGGATTTTATCACAACAACTTTTAAGTGCTCCTCATTGTGTTTTTAAGGGATAGATTCCACTTGTGTCAAGGTACGCTTAAGAAGCAATGCTCCTGTCTTGTCTGAAAATGCAGAGCAGCCCAACAAGGAGCTGTTTTCTGGATTGACTTTCACCCCAGCTGCTCTCGTGAATGAGTAACACTCAAGTCTCCCACAGCCGTGTGTTCCTGGCTCCTTGGACAGCACTCAGCTGGAAGAACAGATGGACAACAAGCTTTTAGAAGCAATTCTGGCCAAGAACGCCCAAGCCAAACCCTCTTTGTGGACTGGCATGGGGAGCAGCATGTGGGAAGAACCACACTTCTGGTTGACATATCCACCACTTGGCACATTGCCCTGAACATGCAACTGGTAAATATTTAGGAGGGGAAACTTGGCGAGAAAGCAACAGGGGGCACATTAGTGTGGGGGCATGGAGCATGACAGATCAAGTCTTGTATTTAGGAGTACCACTCCAGGATTAAACAAGATTAAATGCAGTATGACATTAGTGTAGGTACAAGAAACACAGACAATAGGCAGAGGAACAAAGTTTTAGCAGTGTAAAATAATCACTTCCAGAACATCCAATTCTTCTGAAATGTTTCTGAATTGCTGGAGGGGGTGCTGTGTCTCTCACAGGGAAAAAAAAAGGAAACAGCACCTTAAATCTGAAGAAATCCCCAAAACTGTCTAGAACTTCCCCAGTGCCATTGAGAAAGGCTCACCTACTCTGGCACTGTGCTCTCCCTCCTCATATCTTTGCAATTGCACAAAAATCTGTGAAAACTGAGGGTGCTGTCTCATTGCAAAAGTCCCTCAGGACCTGGACCCAGATATGAACCATAAGAAATCCAGGTGGCAGAAAAGAATCTTTGCACAGCAATCAGTTGGGGAAGTAAAAAACCTTATGACGGACAGTCTGGGCCTCTGAACTTCTATGCCTTCTGTCCAAAGGACACACGTGCCTGGCATGACTCAATTATTTCAATTAAATTATGACACAAATTCTAGTCACAGGAAAATCAGTAAAAAAAAAAATTATGAAAAACCAGACCTGAAGGTTTCATTTCTTTCTTCAGTGGTTTTCAGTAGACACATAGGCATAATGTGTATAACCTTTACAATCCTAACCTGTTTGCAGGGAGGACGCAGCAAATGGAAGGACAAAAAAAGTCATCTGATAAGTGACTGGCACATTAAACAAAAGAGCTGGGAGGAAATGCCTCTGTACAAAGAAGGGTGCATAAGGTTGCTGTACAACTACCACCAAGTGGACTGGTAAAACAAATAGGATGCCATTAACAACAAAATCCAGATAAAATGCATAACATTAACAATTCTACCTACAGGGAAACATCTCTGAAGAACCTTCCACCTTGAAGGCTGTGGCTCAGTTGAACTGACAGGTCATTTCTGCACAAACCCTTCACCCAAATCAGGCTCTAGGGAATGAGGGGACACCCAGCCACGCCCACCAGCCCAACAGGTACAATTCTGAGGCAATTAGACACATAAGAACTGCAGAGATGGAGGGAGTTGCAAAGAGGCTCAGAGTAAAAAAAAAATTACCTTGGCAATCTATGGGGGTTTTCACTACAAGAGAGCCAAATATACCCTCACAAACACACAGGGGCTTTCTTCAAGGTAAAGAGGTGGCTTATCATTCTCTCAGAGACATCTGTGCTCTCTACTTGAAGCCCAGTTTCCCTCAGTTTTCCTCTTCAAGTTGCAAAGAGTTTTTTTCCGCCCATAACTTCCATCTCCAGCAGCAACTGCTCCACAATAGCTTTCCAATTCCGCCCACCAGGCCCTCCTTTGGAGCAGCCAAGTCCCAGGCCATTTTCCAAGGCACCTCTCCTTCTCCACGGGGATTCACAAGCACTCCCAGCTATGCCACTGGTCCCCAGGACACACAGTTGTTTCTGTGCTCCATCCTGAATGCAGTCACCCCTCCAAGCACCACAGCCAGGGCAGGGAGCCTTTAAAAGGGAAAATTCCACAGAGATGCCAAGCCCTGAAGTGCCCCTTGGGGACAGCAGGGCTGCAGCCAAGCAATGCTGCCTGTGCAGGAAAAGGCTGAACACTCACGGTAAGTGACACCAGCACACAATTCTTGGAGCTACATTTTACCTCCACATCTCCCTTTGTGGTTATGAAAGCCCTGCTTTAATGCAGCTCTCCAGAACAAACTTGCTCTCTCATTCCAGGGCTCTATTTCACAAGGGCATTGTGCACAGCAAGAGGAGCTGCAGAATGAGGAGGCATTGTCAACAACCAAAGCACGTTTCAGCCACATGGTCAAATTCCAGCTGTGACCTTCCTCCAGCACACTGCAGTGGGGTGGCACAAGCCGACAATACTTAATTTAGACCAGAGAACAAAAATCCACGTTGCTGGGGTTAGGAACTCTGAAATCTAAATTTTTCAAAAGATCCCCGCTCCAAACTGAATATCCACACAACAAGAAACCTCCAGTAATGAGATGGTTAGCAGAGAAGTTCAGTGGACTACATGATGCAGCCTCCCAAGGAATTCGCCTTCCCACACAAGCTGCAAATGGGAATTATATTCAAAACAGTTGTTATTCTATGATGTCTGCAACTAAAACTAAGATTTCAGACAACACTTAAGTCAGAATGTTCATCAACAAAGTCAAATGGACAAACAAAACTAAGTTTTAAAAACAGAAGTAGAAAATCCAAGCTAATTACTTGATACTTGCTAAAGAAAACTAAAAATTTGGTCTCTTCTACTAAACAACCAGGCATCCTGATACATCTCTCAAATTTATTCCTAAGGAATTTATGATGTTAGATTAGAATAAAGACTGACTTCAGAAGTTCTCCTTTGCAAAACTGTTTTGCTGTTAGTTTGGGGGAAGGCGTTTTTCTTAAATCAAACTGTGGTGAAACTTATATTTCTTTCAAAAATACTTCCCAAAAAACAGGGTATTTTCAACCAGTATATAGTGTGTTCTTTACTTACCAGCTTAAGTCTGGATGCACTACACAAATGGTTCTGGTCAAGCAATGTTTTCACGTGGGGATGGGGGGAAACCCCAAACCGGCCTGCTCAGGCCAGGATGAACACCTTTTCTACCTTCTGAATAGAATAGAATATTCCAGGTAATTTCAGGTGATTTGACAGCTATGGTGTTTAAAGCCACAGTTTAATCACTCCTGACTCTGACATGGTTTGATTTGTCCACTTGCAGGCTGAGCATGGTGTCTGTGAAGTCAGGGACAGTCACTCACTCCTTGGGAACTCTCTGCATTTCCTAAGGCTCATGGTTGTCTCTTACCCCTCCACTGGGCCATTAGTCCACCTCACTTGTGAAAAGTGAGCAAAAACCTGTGTCTACATCAGCCCTCCCTCCAGCCTTAAGAAGAAAAACAACTCCTCCACACTCGAGGAAGCTTTTCTACTTAATTATAAAATCTGGGATCAAAAGGCACTATTGTTTGGGACCTTTCAGGCTTCAAATGTGCATTGCAGAAACTGCTGTGTTACAGCAACAAGTCATCTCCACAACAGACTTGTGGCCTTCCTAAAAAAGGGTAGAACTGGAAGAGGGTCATTCTGGGCAGGTAGCAGGTCAGATCCTTCCCCTGCCTTTTTGAACAAAATCATTTGGGGTCATCCTCTGCTTTTGCTGACCCCCATCCCAGATAACCAAGACAAGTCACTGCTAAAACCCTTCAGCATCTTAGGACTGCTAATTACCCTCAGCGTTCTGAAACCTTCCCAACAATTGCCACAACTAAATTTTTTAAATGTTGTTAGCAACATTCAACTGTTTATCTGCATAATTTCTAGCCTATCTGATAAATGACCTTGACTACAAATAGCTTTATTCAAAATGATTTTTTTATTGAGTCAAGATCAAAACCAACCTACACACTTCATATGAGGAAGCTGGCATCCTATTCCTTTCCTCTTTGCTGCCTCACAGAGATTACATCATTTCTTCTGTCAGCCCACTCTTTCTTACAGACATCTGTAACTTGGCTAAACTATGTACAGAAAGGCTGGACACCCAAGCCCATTTTTGGAATGTTAGTTTGCACCCAGCATATCTAGTGGTGGGTGAAATCCAGCATAGTGTAAAGCTTGCAGTGCAACCACCTAAAGCCATTTGTGCTTCAGATGTGCTTGGCCAGGCCACACCTGGAAAATGCACTTTGCAAAACTGCTCTTTCTCTCTGGCTACCTGGAAAATGCTTGGAGCCAGGAGACTCCTACTCAATGGTTTAAAAATCAAGCAAAATTCAGCTGTCTAAGTCAGGTAATTTTCTTAGTTCTGGAATACAACACCAGTTGAAATGTAGAATGTTAATACTTAAAACTTCAACAGAGAGCAGAGGTCAAACACCAGTGTCTCTTTTTTCAGCATTTATGTCCAATAAAATGCATGAAATTCGATTGCAGCCACTCAGACTTTCTTATGCCACTGCTTCTACCCTGTTCCACGTTTCTCATGACTGGACAAAATTGAACTGCTTAATCAGCATGTATCATTTCATGCAATAATTACAAAGAAATCCTCAGTAGCCATGCACTTCTCCATTAACATTCAATTAACTCTGTGGAAGCTTCACAACAATTCCAACCATTTCCACCATCAAAGGGAATAGATTTTTTTTTCATCCTGTGTGTCTGGTGGCATTACATGACAGTGATGACAGCCTACAACTCCAGCCCTGACACCCTGCCTGTTACTTGAGCAAGTCCACAGTCCCCACAAACTAAACATTACTTCTTAGCCTAAATCCATTTGCTCCATATTAACTTCATTATACCAACTCCTAGGCCCCTAGTAGTGTTTCAGGAGAGCATATGAGTAAATTAAAATTAAATTACACTGCCACATGAAAAATAAGTGTTTAAGTGGTATGGCTATAAAAAAATATCAAAGTCCTCCTTATTTTCCAAACTTCAGTTCTGAATGCTGGGCTTGTGGGCTATGCTGGAAGGATATATTTAGCTGCTGCACTGCAGCTCCCGTCTCACATTACACTGTTTAAGTCGAAAAGGCAGTGCATTTGTTTAAGAGAGCTGTTAAGAGTAAACACGCAAGTCCTAATGGAAAGTTCACGTGGACTAGGTTAAAGCTTACAGAGATATAAAATTCAGTCATTACATGGGAGGACTTGGACATCTTGTTTGTCACACTTTTCAACTCTCAAACGTGCCTGAGCTAATTCCTCAATTCAGGATGGGAAGAAATTAATGCTCTCCCTGTTAGTGCAGAGGAGCCTTTGCTCACCATGCTGAGATAGAAACAGGGACACCACACTCCCAGTGACTCCCAGTTGAGTCCTGTGGTTTCCAGTCCTTTACCCTTGAAAGGGCAACAACCCACACAAGCCACAAAAGGAAGAGGAGCAGAACTGAGACTTTCTTTTGTGTACCCAAGCTATGAAACCTTTCCCAGCCTTACACAGAGCTTGACAGTTTCAGACTGGTTCAGCTGCCTCCTTCTCCAGATCCAGAGAGGCACAACAGTGCAATTTCCAAAGCAGATACACAGTCTTTGAGAGGACCAGGAATGAATGTGCAACCTGCAGGCCAAAGGGTAGAAATCATCAGGCTGAAGGGGAAAGATACTGAGAAGAATTTGGCAGCAATTCCTGCTCCCATGCAGTGCTTACAAAAAGACTGTGGCATTCCCATTTCATGATAAGCAACTTGAGGAGTGCAACCACAAGAGGCTGAAGGACCAGGAAACCACCATTCATAGCCCTCAGAAACAATTGCCTTATGCAAGTCAATCCACCACAAAGCTACAGCTTTACCTGCCTTATCACCAGAGCCCCTGCCCAGTTCTTTCATACTAGTCACCCATTTTGCTGAGCCATGCTCAGAGCTCAGTCTCACTTGAACCAACTTCACCTGGGAGCAGTGGGAAGAAACCTGTAGCTAAATGAATGTTACCAGTATTAAGCAAATCCTAATTATGTTTAATTCCCAAGAGAAAAACTGATCTACGTCACATGTATGACACCTTTAATTACTACCAAATCCAAGTAACGACAGAAAAATTACACTGGGCATAGAAAAGAGAATGGAAAGTGAAAAAGAGAAAAAAATTACTTAAAGTAACAACAAATGGCAGAATTGTCATCCTGGACAGAGACACCTCAGCATCTCTCCTTCCACTTAATTCACCTCAAACAGAATTCCTGTTCAAAGATGACCCCAGTAACTTCAGCAGTGAAAGAATTTGACATTAGAGCAGCAACAGCAACGAAAATGCAGGGGTGGTTTTTGCCTCTGCACAAATGGAAACATGGCTGGACTCCTGCTAAAATAAACAGAAGCTCACAATAACAGGATCAAGATTCAGATGTAGCCTGACAGTGACAAATCTGTTCTGACATGTTTGCAGACATCTTCCATATAACCACACTCTCTGGAGGAAGAGAGAATCTGAGTAAGACCCCCAAATGCTTTGCAAGAGTCAAAGTGAATAGCTGAAAACTAAGGGGACCACCTCTCACTGAATGTAAACTGAGGGAATGTAAATCCTAACAGGCTTTCTATCTGGTGAGGACTGACATAGATCACTCAGTGCTTCTGAGAAGGAAGAAAGGCTGCAGACACTTAATTCTTCCTCCTTTTCCTCATCCAGCTCACTCACAGACAGCCATGCACCAGTATTGGACCTTCAGTCCCACACACTTTTACAGTTCTAACTTCATCACCACATTAGTCATTTTGAAAGTGAAGCATCAAAGCTCAAGCTGTAAGAACACTGAGAGAAGCGCTACAGTCAGTGAAATTTGATTGCAGAATTTTTACACAGTCAGAGCAAAACTCACTTGTCAGAAATGGCATATATTAGTTTTGCACAGCACTAATACAGCTTTGCTTTTTTCTGTCTCCTTTTCTGACCACTTGAATGAGCACCTGTTACCCTGCTGACACCACTTGTAGGAACTTTAAGTCATTTGACCAAGCAGAAGACAAAGCACTTCACAGAAAAACCACCCAAAAGCCCATGTGAGTACCCTAGCCTGTATTCCCATTTCCTATGGAATGCGCTACAATTTGAGTTCACTCACGCTGACCTCTTGCTGGAGCTCCAAGGTGTCCCCATCCCATCCCATGGCTTGTGATGCGTGAACAGCCACACAATAAAAGCACAGAAGAGAGCGTGTATGGCACATGGAGTGAGGAAATGTGTGGCCACAAGGGAGATGCAGTGCTGGATAACTCTGAGAGCTGGAACTGCACGGGGCAGACCAAGAGACCAGCAGGGCTGGGAAGGAGATGCAGTGGACCTTCCACCCGCTTCCCAGTGTCCTGTCTGGGCACTGATCACAGAGTCACAGATTTGCAGGAGCCAAAAGAACAACTCCTTCACCTCTGAATTAAAATCAAGAAAATCAGTCTTCAGCAATGTGAGCCTAAGAAAAGCAAGCACTTTCAAGTTTCCTCACTGCAACAAGCTCAGCACACCCAGGCAACACCAGCTGAGGAAGGGCTGGATGAGTGTTCATCTCATCTGCTGCTCATCAACATCCTTCAGCTCAAACACTCACACCTCCTTGATGCTGGCTCTGTGAGGCCACCCCATGCTGCATCTTTAACACATCACTGCTGGACACGTTGCAGCCAGTTTTCTGGACACACCAGGGACTGACATTTCCACTCCAGCTCCAGGAATGTAGGGAAGGTCAGCAGAAGTGGCACAGCTCTGGAATGCCAGTAATGTTCCAGTGTATGTGCTGCAGTACCAGGCTAGAGCAGAGTACCAGGTCTTGCATGCTTTGGCACTCACAGCAGTTCCAAGATAGCAGACATCTAAAAGCAAGAGATCAAGAACTCAGTTTCTGAAGGCAACAGGCTGCCTGTGAAACAGCATTTATAGCCAGCAAGCTCTTGGCTGTGTTCTGTACTGAAGGGTATTTTCCAGCTTGCAGTGGTGACCATTTGCTTCTCACCATGCTGTAATTCAACAGGCTTTGTTGCTTATTCCTCCTCAGATCTTTTGCTCCCACACTCCAGGAAAGTCATGACATCACTATATCATCTATTTACCTTTCCCCAGTAAAACAACACTTCTACTCGTCACCTCAGTTCTCCTCAGTGCCCAAGCAAAAGGAGTGGGGAGGTGGAGGGGAAGGAATTTTGTTTCAGATATTCTGGCACCAGGGAACAATAACAGTATCACAGAACAAAAACAAACAGGATGCCAAGGTACCTCCCAGTGACCAAACACCACCTGGAACCAGCTTCTCTGAAGTCCACATATGCAATTAAAATTAAGTCTGGTATTTTAGAATCTAGTTCAAAATGAGAGATATCTAATCACTTAATGAAAGCAAAATAATTCAAAGAAAAACCTCATCACACAACACCTGCACATATAACTACTTAATGGGAAGCTTTCTTTGTTTTGCACACTGGATTTTTGAGGTGGCTGACTGCAAAATAAACTTAAGATACCAAGTAAACAAAAGCCATCTATTCCTCTATGTACACTGAGCTTTCTTGCAAGAACCTTATTCGAGTATATAACAGATTAACTACCCAGGCAGGGAATGCATTTTTTTGATGACCAACAACATCCACGGCTGCAATGCAGAGCCTGTTGTAGGTTTAGAGTTTTCTCAAAGTTTCCCAAGCCCTTTTAAGGATCCCAGCACAGCAGCTGTTCATGCAGTTCCCACCCATCAAAGGAGCACTTGCAGAAATATGGCAAAAATGCCAAGCTGCAGGGCAAGTTTGCACAGCTCTGGCCCTGCTCCCCGCCAGAGCAGCCAGGCACTGACCTTGCAGGAGGCAAAGGACCTGTCCTTGGCCAGCCACCAAAGCCACTGCTGGGAGAGGGGCAGGACAGCTCCTGCTCCAGAGTTCTGCCACACAGGTTGTTCCTGGGAGCCTAAAAGGGAACACAAGGCACTTCCATGGCCTGAAAACCTCTCAGGTCCCCAGTACTAAACTCCACTGATTTGTTCTTTATCTTACATAATTTCAGGCAGAATTTTTTTTATATAATGCTGAACACTCCAAGTCAAGTTGTTGCCAGAAAGAACAACTTTAACTGTTTATCTAAATAAGACCTTTCTTCAAGGGCCTTTGATGGAAGGACCCTACAGATCATAGGTGCATGTGAGTAATTCCTTTCAACTATTTCAAATATCACACTTGGTGACCTTCTGAACACTGGGAGCTGTTCTAAGTTCCCTTCTGTTAGCTGCATTTCTAGCTCCTATACACCTCAGATTCCAGGAAAAGAACTATGTTGGAACTATATGAAGATATAAAACCAAATTTTTCACCGTACACTACAATACAGTTCTTTGGTACTGTAGTTCCAGTATTATTTGGTGGATCCTTATACTTTTGGATTCTATTATTTCATTACCACTAAAACGTTCAGGCTTTCCTTTTGTCTCCCCTTAGTTATAAAATGCAACTTGTTCATTTATCTAACTCTGTCAAAATCAATGTTTTGAGCTCAGTATTTCTGTATGCATTTTCAAATGACAAATAACTTCTCATCACTGGTGTGTGAAGATCACAGCTTCTGACACATCCTGAAACGAACAAGCCAAAACCTTTCTATTTATTTGAAGTATGGAAAGCACAAATGACGGGAAAACAGTTAGGAGACCAGAATATTTAAACTGAAGTTCTCTCCCAACCTAAGTGAAACAAATACACTCTTTCCTACCTCTCAGAAAACCAGTTTTCTCCAAAAGCCAGACCTCAGAGTTGACTGATAAGGCATGCCCTGATTACCAAGTATCACTAAAGTCCAATATAATTTTCAAAGCCATAAACTGGACTGTTTTCCTTTGAGAACACTACACGGAGAAATGTTAGGGAGAGAAAGCAGAGAGGAATATAACTCTGGAATAACAGAGTAATAGGAATAGGAATAAGAATTCTGCTAAAACATGGAGAGGTGCAAAAAAGTGCCAGGCCCTCCTACTTACTAAGAGGTTCAGAGAATGTGAATGAGTACACAGTTTAATTAAAATGCATAACATTTAATACCTGATTTAACTGTGAAATGTTTTTTTTTTTTTAATGGTAAAACAAGAACTGGTGCCTTGGCTTTAACTTCAGGACAAATATTTCAAGGCTTATTCTGAGGGGTCTTTCCCTACTGCCAGAAAAGGTAAAGGAACACCCATTCAGCTTTACAACAGTCTGCACAATTTCCTTACAAGCTTCACATTTCCTCAAATGTGAATTGACACAACTATCCAAAGCTCACAGTACTGAAGTTTTCTTGATTATGCTGTATAAAGCCGCTCTGCATCTTAGAGTGCAATTTATTGCAGGGTCAATATTCCTCCTCTGGAGGAGAGGCTGCTTTATTACTTTTTTACTTTTTCCTCCTCCCTAAAAGCAGTTTCCCTCAAAAAAGAACACAAAACAAAAGAAAACAAACCAACCCCACTTCCACTAAAAAAACAAACAAAAAACCCAAAGCAGCCAAACAAAAACACCACCACAATGCAACATAAAATTAGCATATCATTAAGACTTGTTACACCTTATTTTAAAAAAAAAAGTCAAAGTAGGGGTTTGTAAGAGTTAATCAACGAATATACATAGTGAGGGAAGAAAAGAAAGCAAACAAACCAAGTAAAAAGATACTTCCCCCCTCACCCAGTATTTTCCCAGTTTTCCAAGGTGGAACAGAAGAGCCCAACCCTCCGGCCATAGCTGGGATCAGTGGTGGATGCACACACAGTGACAGCCCCAGCACCAGCAGGGAGTGTCTGCAGGGCAGGACAAGCCTCAGGGGTGAAAACTCCAGGGAAATCTGAGTGTCTGCACTCCAAAATCAAGTCACTATCAGTCCCAAGTTAGTATTCAAACAATTAAATATAAGTCATACTAAGAATCAACTGCATTGGCACAAGAAAGCCACACCAAGGGAGATACGAGTGTCAGGAGGAGAAGGAAAATTAATTTTAGGTATACTTGGATGTTCTAGTGTCTGAAAATGGCCTCAAGCAAAACACTGGGGAAGCTAAGTTACAACACCAGTTTTCATTAAAAATGAAAAAAGTATAATAAAGAAAAAAAAGTCAGACCTCTTGTCACAAAATGAAGAAACCTTAGTTTTCAGAGCAGGACAACTGATAAAAACATCAACAAATTCTTTCAAAAGGGGATGCGCAGCTTCCCATCACACATGAACCACATTTGACTGAAGCGTGTTCTTGCTTCTGGCTCCAGTCATAGTAAATTGAGGTGAGCATAAAAAAAGCATTCCAGCATCCTTGCAGCAGAGACAGTTTTTCCTGTTCAGGGGTTTGGAATACTATGTAGTATTTAGCATGGCACTCCCAGTAAGAAGAACTTTAGGAATTCCTTAAAACAAACACTTTTTTTTTTTTTCAGTGTTCTTACCAGAACATTCATTTCAGCAACAACTCTCCTCACTTTCCATTCCTCTACAGATACTACCATTTCCTCCAGGGCAGTTGTTCAAATATGATATTCCTAGTCTTATCAGTCACTTGAAACAACAAAACAAAGGACAGCAAAGGCACCCAGCAAGTCCCCAGGAGCTGCTGTGATCAGGGACCAGCCTCAGTGGTCTGGAATCAGAGAGACAGAACAATACCTTCAGAAACACACACTGGAGATGACACCCTTTGCATGTGCCTAAACTAGAAGGGCCTTTCTGCTGCCCGCCCAAGCTCCAGCGGGAACCAGGAGAGAACAAAGGGAGCAGAACTTTGGGCATGAAACCAGTGAGGAAATCAAGTCAGCTGCTCCACTGCAATGCCTGAAGCCAGCTCAGACATCTGAGCAGCAATACCAGTCCCGACAGAAATGCCACCTCACATGACACTCCCTAGGCATTTAGAAAGAATTCTGCCTGGACAACAGGACTTGTTTCCAAACTAAGCAATTGCAACAAAACCTACTACAACAACCCAAATCTCTCTGCATTTTTCGTGGCCCAGCAATAACAACTCATGGGAATAATTCACATGCTGAGAACACAGAGACCCCAGACTGACAAGTTAAACCTCATCACATTCAGTTACTTCAGATTCTTCCCCCTCCAGTTGATATAACTTAATAGGTTAGGCAGGCAAATACTTTCCCTAACATTGTAAGAGTGCAAAAAAAAGATCCACACATTTTATTAACAGAATTTTCTCCTCTTTTTTTGCATCTAACATGTTAAGGGATGCTGACGAAAAATGCAGTTTTAAGGCAGCAGTGCCCAAATTTTGACTTCTGATCACCTGCACACTCTAAACACTACAGGTTGAGTGGTATAAAATAAATGCTGCCACTGGCCACTTGTTTTGCAAGGCTTCTTAGAGCACCCCAAGAGCACACTGAGCAGTGCCACCTGCCTGGCAGGTGTGGAGGACTTTAATGCCAGTACCATTGCCCCTCCTGGTTCCTTCCTGCCACTCTGAGGTCTCAGAACACTGGACCAGGTCAACAGGATGGTCCAGCAGCAAGCAAAGTCAGATGGTAACTCACATCAGAGTATTGCCTAGTGGGAGGTGGGAGGACAAAAACACCTTAAATACTGTTCCTAAGCAGAGGTTAGTGAAGCAACAGCATGTTCTGACACTGCTCTTTGAACAACAGACACACCAAGCCAAAGAACAGAGAAAGGCCAACAACCTGACATGTGGCAGCGAAGCAGCCCATCCTTGAGTGCTGCAGAGTGAAGTTATTAACAAACTGGGGCAGCTCAAATTGCAGAGCTGAGCTGAAGTGACCTGACAGCAGCAACTGCTCCCCAAACACACAGGGGCCGTGGCAAAGCCACTGCTTCATCAGCACTCCCAGGGAACTCCAGATGGGAGAAAAAGGAAACGCTTGATGGGGAGTTTCAGGATTTGCAGCATCTCTATCATCCAGCACTTGTTTGTAGACAAGCCATCTTAATTTAATTTATCTGTGATGAAACGCTATGGCAAATCAGTGGCTCTTCAAGCATGTAGTTGTTTGTGAACCCAGTTTCTCTTTAAATGACAGACATTTGTTCTCACTGACATCTGTGAATCTGGAGGCCACAGTGTGAGGCTGTCTGAAATTACAGTATTTTGGCCAAATTGTAACAGAGTACTTTTAAGAAATGCCATGTTTTACATACTTCTAAAAACACATATTTTATTTTCATGCAAGTCCTCCATTCAACATGGGCATATTTGGACTAAAACTTCTCAGACCAAACTAAGCAAAAGAATTACAGTAGAGCCAGTAAAAGAGTAAATATGGCAATCCAAAAAAAATATATATTTTCAGTGTATATGAATGTTAGAACATTGGTGCTGAAATGTTAATCCGAGAAGAAATGCACTGTCTACAACTAAAGTGCTTCTTCATGAACCTCACCTCCCTTTCAAATCACTAAAATTCACATTACATGAATCTAACAAATAATTTTCTTATTTTAATACCTGTCCTTGGAACTTTCAACATGCTCACATAGTTAAAAGAATTACAGTGTTTAAATAGAACTTAGAAGCTTCTGATGGGGTTGTCCAGTGATGCAAACGCACAAATATACAAATAGAGTGTACCTTTTACTCCTGACTAGTTTCATTACTCTCAGCCTCAGTAATGAACATGCCATTACATTATGCTGCCAGAGGTCCCAGGGATTAGTTTACAAGTGGTTAGCTTTGCACAAAAAAAATATATCTAGGAAATGAAGTCATTTGTTGGTCTTGAATCTACAGCAGCCTTTACTGCCATTCACTTTGGCACTGTTGCTCATCTGTGCAGGAACACTGCATTCAACACACAAAATTTTCAAAAAACATCAGAAATTCAGAGCGTGAGCACCTGCCCTCCAATGCAGAAGGGTATCAATGTTTGCTATTCTACATCTACTCAGGTAATGTACAAAACTTATCAAAGCAATGTACAGTATTAGCTTTTTATTTCCATTTGATTAAAAAAACCCACTGAAACGTACCAATAGCTTTTCTTCAGTGCTAATATTTACTTTGTAAACATATACAGACAAATTTTAATTCATTTCATCTCAAGAGTTTACAGATAAGGACAATGAGAGTTTAGTCTAATAAAACTGAAATGATGGGGATTCAAGCTCCATTCAAACCCTCCTGTAATCCATATTTCACCTAAAGTCCTTGCTGGAACCATCACATGCCTGCTGACACCAGACAGAACCTTACTTGATTTCCACAGCCCAGCTGCACACTTCTGGCCTGTCCGAGACACCAGGGAAACAGAAACTCGGGCCACCAGATGTTGAATTCTGCAGCACTGAAGTGTGACACCTCAGCAGTCAATCCACTCACTGCATGAGAACTCCAGAGGACACAGCACAGCCAGCACTGTTAGTTCAACTCGCTTCTCTCCCGGGGCATTTTTGCAAGACTAGCTGTTCCCCAAATGGGAAACTATGATCTCTGCATTTTTCAGATACAGAATGCAGTATTATGCTGAAAAATTCCACAATGAATATTCAGAGATGCCTTCTGTGCATGCAGTGCCCAGCCCAGGTCAGGCACCAGCAAGGACCTGCAGTCTTTCTGCTCTTAAATATTAGCAGCAGGTTGTAAGCAGTGCTCAAAGAATATTCACCTTGCTTTCTGTGACATCTGGGTTAACTTAAAGATGCTTCAGTTTGTGCATGTCCTTGCAGTGTTGAGGGGAACGGACTGTTCAGACCCAGCTTTCAAATGGCTGCAGAGTCAGAGCCAGAAAACACTGCCAAGGTACTGCACCCCAGTAAGCCATGCATTCCAAAACCAGTGGATTCACCTCAGGGAAGCACAGATGGTGAACACAAAACTGATTTCATTTACATACAGTTGAGTTAATTACCTTTCACACATCTTCCCAGACTGGTATTCAGACAAATATTCTCATCTGTTGCCATTTTCTTCAATGACAAAAATAAAAAAATAGCTGATGCTGGTTAATACTTCTAAATTTTATGACATAAATTAACCCCAAATTATCCTTGTCTCAAGAGATCCTTGATGCTCTGTCAAGATAATTATCCCTTACTCCTGTGCCCAGCACTCCTGGGTTGCACACCAGGATAAGATGGGATGGGAGGACCGTGGGATGAGGCTGAGCAGCTCCCTCTCATACTGGAGACCATTGCTGAGCACCAGGGAAACCACAGCTGGGCTGGCTCTTCATCTCAACAGCTGGAAGCACAACCACCACTCATAACCTACTTGTGTCAATCACAGGGAGGCTGAGCCAGACAAATCTGGTTTGAGTTTGTCTGAAATGCAAAAGGACTGACATGAGCCCATGCACAGCTTGTGCTTTCCAAAATAATTCTACCTGCTCTCCCAGTTCTGTTGCCTTGATTTGGGAAATGACACAAATCTACTGCAAATGTCAAATCAATTTAACTAGCATTTTAATTAAGTTTACCTTCCTTTTCCCTCCAAAACCAAGTTCTAGCGATGCACAAAACAATGGTATATCGCTAACTCTGCCCTCCCATGCACAGAGCAGATACAGAGCTTTTCACACTGCATCACAGGAGTGGGGTTTTCAGTCAATCCACGAGAAACCACTGAATTAGGAATCACATTGTCCCAGTGGCACCTCTTTCAAGATCAAGTATCAGTCATATGACCACATTTTCAATGATCAAGGGCTTCCTCCCAACACACCAGCACTCACTGCACTGCAAAGCTGGAGACACAAACAGCTTGACTAACAGGTCAGGTGTCAAGTGACACCAATACCAACCTACATTTGACCAAAGAGGTATCTCAGTAAGACAGGAGATCAGCTAGTGAGCCCTCACTAGACGTAACTAAATGGTTAAGAACAGTTAGCACTCCTAATATTAAATTAGGGCATATTTTTACTAATGCTTTTTATAACAGACTGTTAAAAATATATTGAAATGTTGCCCTAAAGAAAAAACACCCTCCAAAACATTACTGAGTTACTTAATCATGTATTTCAAGTGCTTCACTTCCATAATACCTACAGTACAAGAGCCACAGCCCTAAAAGGGGAAGTCTTATGAACAGTGTTCTCCCTTCGAGTTATCATATACACGTTTTATTTTCTTCACATTTCAGTAGTGTTTCATTATTAACTGTGCCTCATGATTCAACAGAGCCCACAACAATGCACAAGGCACACAAAATAGCACACAGGCACTGTTTCAATACATCCTCTGGCACCTCTAATCCACTAATTTAAAACAAACAAATCTATATATATATATATATAAAAAAATAAAAGCATTTGTATCCAAGCAGCTTTCCCTGCTCCTGAGGTGACGCACACAGCTCCTGCAAGGTGCCTGTATTTGTGGCAGCATTCTGAGGCTGCAAGTCAAAGGGCACTGTAAGACATGGCTCCAACCAAAATAGAAAGCCATGAATGGGGCTTGGCAGCAGAGGAACCCCCTTCCTCTTCATTGCTATTTATAACTGAAGGCAAGTAAGGTAATTTCCAATTTAACACGCAGTTTTTAAAGCAACTTCTTCTGCAGGGAAGGGAAAAAAATGAAAGATACAAGTATTCCAAACACAACATTCCAAGGAGGTGATGGGAAAGCTTCATCAGGCAGCAAGACACACCTTGACCATTTCTTCAGCACAAATTAATCAAAGTCAATGTTTACTGTTCTGTATATAACTTATTTTAATGTCAAACGCAATGAACTTGGAAGCATCTGGCAGTGAAATGAGAAGTAAATAAGGGACACTAATACTAGCTTTTCCACAGCTTTCAGCTGAAAGAAAGAAGGGGTTCTGCACTGGTGGGGCTCATTTGAAAATCTGGTTTGGCTGCAGGTGTGCTCCATAGAGCAACTTCAATCTTCAAAAAGTCTTACAAATGGAATCTCCATCTTCTAGCTCAACCCAGAAAGAGTGTGCAAGGTGAAATACAATCTGATTTGCTTCCCCACAACAAAAACATCAAAGCATACAGTTGATTAAGACTTCTATCCCGCTGTCAGGCAGAATCTATCCCAACACTGTCTAACTAGCTGAAATTTAAAATAATGAACATTAGAATGCTTTTAATTTTGAAGGCTGAGGAGAGGGACACTGCAAGTCAACTAAATCTTCTTCAATAAACTAAACTTCTTCAATACATTGCCCAACTATTTTTCTGCCCCATCTACATCAAGCAGATGGATATTGTACTACAGTCCATTTATGCTGCTAATTTGGGGAAAACCTGAAGGGTGGTCAGCAGTGTAGTCAATCACATCAGGAAGCTGGTTTGTGGATGGTCTTGCAGACAAGAGACTGTAAAAGTTTGTTGCACTGTTGGAAGGGTCAGAAATTCTTCAAAACCCCAACAATCAGCAGAGAGTTCTGCATAGTCTTTGACCACCTGAAGCAGCAAACAGTCTTTGGAACCACGTTTACCAGAATGCTGCATACAGAACACTGACCAGGATCCTGTTCTTCAAAGCTGGCACAAAAAGCTTCACTCCTCCAGATAAGAGGCTATCACAAACTGTTACCAACAACAAATCAATATAACTCGCCTTGAAAAGAAACCAAAGGGTTTCCAGAGCAAAATATGCATGAAGTTATACTGTTAATGAGATTCTCTTTAAAAAATAGCTCAGAAAGCAGAACAGAGATTAAGGGACCGTGCAGGTTTACACTAGTTAAAATGAACATGCCCCAAGTCTTTCAAAAACTGTATTTGAGAAAAAACTGTATTTGGCCAAGTCAAAGCCATTCACCACCATCAGCATCTCCAGCTTCCCTGTGCCCACCAAAATAAGGGGTTACATCCACAGCCAGGCCAGACCCCTCACTAGTCTGCAAACAACTATTGCAGCCCTAAATCCCCCCTTAATGTGATGATGTGACAGCAGATTTATTCAAGATTCAACAGACATCAATCCCTGAGTAAGCGTCTTCACACAGAACACACACCCTGAGAAGAAAACTGTGTTAATGATGATTGCTCCATGAACTTTGTGATGCTGGAATAACTTGGTAATGAGCATCTCTTACTAAGATTTGGAATGAGATATTTGTTGCCAAACATATCCCACACTTAAAGACAAGGGCTGCCTTTAGTGTTAGCACCAGGCAACTGGAAAAGATGTTCTCTGTTAAGAGCTCAGGAGGAACCAAGGAAAAGAGAGTGTCTGTCCTGTGATGTGACAACCCTTCAAACAAATAAACTGCTTCTTACAGAGGGCACGGGGTAACTGGACACAGGAAATCATTTTAGGGGATTCATCTGAATCAAACCTCCTTAGAGACACACTTTTCCAAAGTCTTAAGTTTAATAAAAGAGGATTGGCTCTCACAAAATAGAAACATGGGATACTAATTCCAGCAAATGTATAGAAGAGGGAGGGATTGTTGTGCAGGCAGACACTCACCCTCCAAGGAATGACTCCTTTTCTCTCACAGGCTGTACTCCAACAAACAGCTATCAGTATTTCAGTAGTTCTTACCACAGCTGCAGTCTGGGGGGGAAATGCCCAAAAAGAACGAGGGAGGGAGCAGCACAAAATTAAAAGCAAATACAACAACCAAAACTGAAGAACCTCCGTTGTGAATTCTGGGCTAATCAGTAACAGAGCATAACTGATGGGCTCAGTTACTTTGAGCACAGAAAGAAACATATCCCCAAGCAAAGTGGAGCATTTTTAACCTTTCCTGAATTGCTGCCCATCTCAAGAGAACGCACCATCAGGTATGTAACCTAGCTCAGAAACATGGGGTTTGATTTTAACGATCACTGTGAGAGATAGCAAATCCCTCATCAAGGGAAAATGTGTGCTTTCATTAAAAAAAAACAAACAACTAGATTTGGCACTGTATGGCACTGTCAAAACACACACTGAGCCAGGGTTTTCATATTATTATCCCAGTACCTTGGATATAGCCAGCCTGTGAAGGACGCGAATAATGTGTTCCTGTCCTAAAACACAGAATTAAATACAATAAATTGTTCACCTATACTGACTGTCAATTTTTATTACATTAAATAATCCTTTTAGAAAAAATGTTGCTACACTTTAATGATAATTTTGATTCATTTCTGTTCAACAATACTACAAACCCCAGTGGATTCTGATTATCACCTGTAGAAGAAACAAACCTCTACAACAATAAGGTTGGGCACGTCATTTGTTGACTACTCATGGCATCTGTCAATCAGCCAGGCCCTCAGTGGGTCATGTCTGGAATCTGACAGATTTTTGGTTTGGTTTTTTAAATAACATAACATTAAGTTTCCTGAAAAAATACACACTTTTGCAGATTAAGAAATGACTTTTCACACTGTTAACGCTGGTGTGCAAAATCTGCTCTCTGAGTTTCTCAAGTATCATCAGAATACAGCAATTCAGATTTGCTATTGCCATCACACTCAGTGAGTACATGAAACACGAGTGGAGAATGGGATAAGAAAGAAGGGATGGAGGGAGGTTTAATAAAGCTTCAAACTCAAGCCATAGGTCAAAATGTGCTGGGGACTCCTCCTGCAGCACAACCACACTAGTCCTACCCTCGTGGCCACCCACCTCTGCCACCAAAACCCCAGAGCCCACCGATGGGCCACATGCTGTGTGAAGGGAACCAAGCACCAGCTCAAGGGGGAACTTGGCCTTGGACCATCAAACCCACTTTCCTCCAAGAGGGAATGCAGAAATGAACATCGGGTGCCAGTAATTCATGGGCACTGGTTATGTTACATCACCATTCTACGTAAGAGAATGCTACAAAAATAGTCCAGATTTCATTGCAGTGTCTAGACACTTCGTCAGCTTCAGCAGAGACTAGTCCTCATCTCCAGCTTACAATAACCATGTCAAAGCACTCAAAGTCAACACCATGTACTCCTGAGCCTCTTCATATATCCTTACAAAGTCAACCAAACCATCCTGAAGTTAGGTTATTTCCATTCTTCAAAATAAATGCGTATTTATTTCTTCTGACCGTCAGCACTAAAAAAATGGATTTATTTTGCTGTGAGAGTCAAGTAAGAGCAAGTAATCAACTTCCAAGGTCACAGGCTGTATTGGGAGCCCTTTAGAAAGGCCTGACACTGATGATCAGAGATGTGCTCATTTTACACACACATTCCCCCAGCACTGTTACTCTCACGTACACCGATTTCAAATTACTTTGACTCATGTCTCTGTGTGTAACTAACTGAAAATCTGCGTTCAGTAGAGTAGAAGATACCAAGTATATGCAACAGAAAGCACCATTTCTCCATCTCATTAATAACTTACATTGTCTGCCACTGTAGTAGCTGTCATACAGCAAGGTTATTCTTTTGACAGCTTCTGGAGGCAGCCTGAGCTACTATTTATACAATGCTTTTGAAGTAATTTGATAAGTGTAATTAATCTCTATAAACTTCCTCAAAAAACAACAGAAAACCTTTCTTTACTTGAACACTACCATAGTGTCTCTCTCTTGTAATTACCAAACCAGGTTTATGTTCTGTATTGTCGGGAGTTTCCTACACTGCTTGAAAAAACACTTTTCTAAGTTGTAAGCCTAAACCCATAGGGCCTAGATGTAACTAAAGGCCCTGGGAAGTCAGGTATTAGTTTTCTGGATCGCACAGTCACCATGGAGACCTAAACAATCTCTCTATTTTTGCATTTCCAGCTTTTACATTTGTTAACATCACCTTTGAAAACACTAAGTGCAGTCAAAGCAGCTCCACAGGTATCTCAGTGGGACAAGAAACAACAGCTCACAACATGCAACCACCTGATTCCATGTGAGGTTTTCCACAGTACTACACACCCCAGAGAGGTCTAAAAGTGGACAAACCTCTTCCTGTCTACAGTTTTATATAGGACTAATCTAAGTTCCTATATATTTAGGGTCATTAAAAAGCAGACACTACAGCAGGACAACAGACCATGCAGGGGGAAAGCAGAGCACATGGCAAAACAAGATTTTTTTCTGATTCAAGGATTTCAAAGCTGAGTTAATTTTCTCCACCACCAGGCAGGCACTGTCTTTTGCCTATATATTATGCTCCCTTGTTCAGTTGCAGCAAACAACTATGGCAAGACTTGCCCCCAAACGAGCCAAGAACAGCCCTTTAGAGACCACAAGCTACCAGCATAAACTGAAATTAAGTCACAGCACCCTGTGGACTTTCCCACAAAATCTCAGAACTGTTTAACACATCAGCTGATTTCTTTCAGCCCAAAAAATCAAACACTTCTAAAATAAATACCTATTTCAAGGGCTTTAGTCGCTTATTGATTCCACCAGGGAGGTACAGCACTGTATCACCCATTTGCAGTGTAACACTGGGTTAGGGAACCTTTAGCACACTCAAGTCTTTATCCCCTTGAGTGAGGGAGCAGCCACTGGGTACTGGACAGGTCATTTAAAGCCTTGCATGATAGAGAAGCACTCACTGACAAAGCAGGTATTATTCTGCAAACCCTCCTGGGGGGATCCTCTTTATGCACAGCCTCTTGACAGGGAGCTTTAGAGGCCCATCCTGACTGATGCACCCACTGCACGAGAGGGGAAGCTTTTCCTTTCTGTGTGCAAAAAACCCTTTTGAAGAGGTATATCCAGATACGCCATAATCCCAACATATCCTGCCACAATCTGCAGTCTGAAGCCATCCACATGCCCCAACACCAGGCTCTAATCCCAGGCCAAAGCTTGTTGATGGTGTCTTTGACCCCTACTTTTTCTCTTGAATAAGCAAACAAGCCTTCAATAGAAACAAAGGGATACTGGAACTGCACAGGTTTTTTAAATCCTCTCTTTAGTTAACTGCTAGTCAGGGTTTCTGTCTTCCACACGTCACCAGAGCTTTTTGGCTGAAGAGTTTCCTTGTTAACAACCCCTTGCATTTCTCAACTATGGGACTTGCACCACTGTGCATTGAGTTTCATTTCACTGGTCCCAGGACATCACTATGGAATCCATAACCCAGATCCACCTGTTCACATTCTTCACTGAATTGTTTTCTCCAAATACTTCAGCTTGGGCTCTTTTCACATGGAGTGCTTTGAGGAGAAGGGGCTGGTTCCATTCAAGCAGTCCCCAACAAGAACACCCAGAGAAGAACCCAGCACAGCCTGTCCCACCTTCTGCAGCTCCTCTGCCCCACGTGCAGCTGTTTCACTGCCAAACAGTCACTGATACACCCACCAAAACATGAGACTGGCAACCAACACAGCCAAAAGCCTGCATTCCACTAGCTACCAAGAGACACTCAGAGCCGTAGGCAAGCCTGATTATACAACTACTAGGCTTTCATTAGCTTATTACTTATAAAGAAGCATTTTCCTCTTGCTTAGTTGAATATCTCCTGTGTGTTGTCAAAAGAAAGATTTTCTAATTCTAAGCTACTTGGAGATATCTTAAGTATGAACTGCTCAGACCTCAAATGGCAAACTCCTAACAGGCACAAGTATTTCAAGTATCTGCAGGCTGACCAGAAGAAAGAAAACTGACTTCTACTGAGCACTGCAGGCTGAAAAGGAAGATAAATTTCACTTGCACAAGTCTCTAGCAGCCTGATTCACTTGTCACCTGTCACAGGAGTGTTAGGTGCCACAGAACACATAAGAAAAATGTTCCAAATAAAAGAAAGATAAATTTGAGGGTTCTTACAGGACAACTCCACTTCAGAAGGAAAAAAAAAATCTATTTAAGATATTAGAAACAAGTGTTGGTGCAAAATACAACTGTTCTCTAAGATCTGCTTCTATGATGAGATGGCTGCTTTCTGCATCTGATCACAGTAATACAAAGACTTTCATAGACAAGTTTAGTTTAAATAATGAAAGGTAAACATTAAGCAAGAAATTTGACATGAGTATACAGCCCAGCAGAAAACAATTACTCATATACACTACTGGAAGTGTCCAGCCTTTACAAAGCTGTAACTATAGTTTGGAGGGGGGTTAAAGAAATGCTTTCCTCATTTTTTCTTTTCTTTATATTATTTTGTGTCTTCATTCTCCAGTTCTTCCTTTGGTTTTGAGTGCCTTGTAAACAACTTTCAAAAACCAGCTGCCAGCTTTATCTTCCCTTTTTACCCAAAGGACCATTATCTGCAATCCCACCTTGCTTTTGCATCTTCTTCAGGGCCTGAATTTGTCTTTCATTCCTTCCAAGCGAGGGCAGCTACAGAGCGATGAGCTGTACACCAAGAGATACCCTGTTTGGGTGGGTACCAGGGCAGCATTGCTGCCTGATAGCACATGTGCAGCAGGTACTTGAATTTATCTGCTGCAGCCTCAGGCACGATGAGAACTACACTCTGCTGGCTGCTAAACTGAAAATTGCTGTCCCTTCTCACAAGTTCCAGATAGGAAATAAACCCTCAAAACCCCAAACCAAACAAAACTCCAGTCATTTAAGACAGCTTATTTCCAAAAGTTTAACTGGCAAGACCCAAGGCCACCATTCACAAAGACGTGCCCCTAAAAATCTGCACGCCGTGACAGCACAGGTAACTAAAAACCCTGTTTCAGAGTACAGTAACAGCAGGCAAATGAAGATAAGGAATTCTCACCAGGGAAATGGACAAATGTTGCAGGGCCCTCTACAGTTGCAATCCTGCTCAAATCACCTCTGGTTCTGAAGACTCTTAAGTGTTATTATGTCAGAGATGCAGATGCCAGGACAGATCTTGCTTTTGCTTCAAAACCCATGTGCAACAACTCACTTCTTATTCCCACTACAAGCTCCCTGTCACACACATTATGAGGTAAAATCAACAGTCTAATCAGATCTGACAAAAAGTTGGCAAAAAAAAATAAAATTGAAATTATGAAGATGACTATTTGAAATCCAGATTTACATCTGTCCTTATTAATGATGAGCCTCCCCTTAAGTGCACATTGTGCCTTGACATATTAGATAATGATAATATAAAGCCATCATGATTAGCAAGAAATCAAAAAATTAAGTACCCAGAAGGTGAGGAGAAATCTCTGCAATTTCTTCACCACTGTTTTCAAGTCATGGCAAACCTTGAGAAGCCTCTTTTAAGGTTTCTTACTTTACAGCAAAAGAGGCAAAGGCATATTCCATCAGGGCTTCCTGCTGCCCTGGCAAATGGCACACATGGAGAACAATATGGCATTCCTTTGTCAGCAAACACTGCTGAGGAACTCATGGAAAACAGCTGAAGGTTGGAAGGAAGGAGCATTAGGACCAACCCTGGCCTGTGGGAGGTTTGCTGCACTGCTAGCTGCCTGGACAGATGTTTCCAACAAGTCTCAGCTTACAGAATAGGCTGCATTGTTCCAGTGATGGGCTGGGAACTACTCTGTGAGTTACTGCAGCAAAGATGTATCTGAGTAAACTCAACATATTCTCAGAAGTAAATTATTTCTCTAGTAGAAACAATGTTTGAAGGAAAAACTGAAAGTGTACATTTATATGGTTATATCTGTAACCTTTACACTGAATCTTTCTATTTTTTATTCCAGTTAAAGCAGTCACTCCACCACGACACAGGAATTCTTTCACTACATCATTCACAGGCAAACTAATGCAGCAACACTAGAGCCCAGAGTGCCACCGGATGTCACCTACTGACCATGTAATTTTATAAAACCAAGAGCTTTAAACGGTAGCATCTTTACAATATCTTATAACAAGGTGGGAGAGTGACCATGATATTCCTATTCCCACGCTAGTTATCTTGTTGCAAAGTGCTTAAAAGTTAAACTGGATGCATTATGGGTTTTTTCCACAAAGACAACTGTTCAAAATTCGCTGATCTTTGCTGTGATGACAAATGGCTGCCAGTAATGTGTGTCCTAGTAGATACTTTCAAACAAATACACCAGGTGAGGCTGGTACTTTAACAGTAAGCAAGAAAGCAACTGCTTTTCCAAAGAAACTGGCTCTACAGAGGCTTTTGGAAACAGGGTTTGGAAATGTTTCCACTCTTGGGTGATCTTGGTGGTGGAAATTAAACTTCACCTATAAAAACCTCTGAAAGCTGTACATAATTTCCTAAACTTTAAAGTCTTTAAAAAAAACCCCAAACCTGTTTAAAACCCTTCTAGAATAAGTGTTTCAGGAGAAGAGAAGAAAACAAGATCTTCCCATTAGCCTGTAAGAACAACCGATTGACATCAGGGAAGATGGAAATTCATTAGATGAATTCCAAGAAGAACCTCTGCATAGTTAGTGCGTGACAGTGGAAAATTAGTATCATGATTTGCTAAGCACAACCAACAATGCATTTCTCCCACTCAGATCTATGGCCATTAAAACCCAGCACTGAAATAAACTGAACTTAGAACCAGCCCTTCAGTATCCAAGTGATAAACCAACATTCAAAAAAATAGTGAGGCGTATTCAATCACATTGCTCTCACTAAACTATTCCTTAAGGAGAGGAAAGAAGGGGGTTGTTAAAAAATAAAAAAAATTTCTAAAGTGTCTGCTTTGCCCTTTCTTAATTTCTATTTTTTGTGTGTGTTCTCTATTAGTACAGTAGCATATGTGTATAATTTATAAATCATATACATGGTTTGGGGGGTGTGCTCACAAATCTTTTACTGCTAAGAGCGCAAGATAAAAAAATCTTCAGCAACCATTGCCTTAAAAGAAAACCTGGTAGGTTGGCAACACTATTCTAGAGAAATTAAGGCACTGGCTGATTGTGCTTAGATCCACATGGAACACAGTTGTTTTGGTTTTAGTTTCCAAACTCAAGTAACAGGAGTTTTTTGCCCTCCTAGGCAGATGGCATTCGTAACGCTTCAAGCTGCAGCTCATGTTTGAACAAGAATGATAATGGCATTAGGCAGGAATACACTGTCCCTGCACAGACATTCCCAGCCATTCCTGAGCCACACTAACAGCCTGCCCTCACAGCTGCCCCAGCAGTGTCTGCTGGGATGCCCAGGGCACATCTACCCTTCCAATTCATGGCACACCCCCTTCATCTGTGTTAAATCAGCTCCAACAACTGCTGCATCAGCAGTTTACCTGACCCACACACTTGTACCACAATCAAGGTATTTTTCTGCCTCCTCTCTTTGCCACTAAAGCCCTGCCTTTCCCTTGAGAGTGTTCTTAGAAAGTCAGCTAAAGTTCTGGTATGAAAACTCTTAGAATACATTCCTTGCCCCGTATTTGAACACTTTGTCTTGTGGGATTCCTTACAGGAAAGCAGGAAAACAAGGGGCTTGTGAAACTTAAATCCCATTGTTTCTTATGTAGTATTTCTCGGGTTTTTGTTAGGCACAATGGATTAAAATCTGGTTAGCACCTGGACCACCACAGCAATTAATGCAACCAGGCTGCTGGAAGCCTTGGTTTTCAAGAAGTACCCAAGAAGTAAAGAACTAGAATTTTAAGAGCACTGTTCAAAGAGAAGTCATATGAGAACAAATAACACTTCCCTAAAACTCCTCATGGAGCAATTTCAATCATGAAGTATTTGCATTAGAGCTCAGGCACCCATCAACTGGGGGGATGGATGGGCCTTGCTGAAAAACAGAGTACAGCAAAAAACTTGTTAGGACAGCAAAAGTTTCCCCCTCAAAAATACTACAAGAAATTTGCACACTTGGGCTTTCTAACTGTACTTGCAACTAGTTGGTCACTTGCTGACCACAACCAGCCTCTTCCTCAAGCTCATTGAGTTTCCAGTTGTTATTTCCCATGGTGCTGGAAGGCTTCGTGGTGCTGTGGGATGGTTTGCTGTGATCCCTACCATGGGATTATTCAAGACTGGCCTGCTCTCTTCCAGGAACAGCCACACAGCACTGACTAAACTCCCTGTAAGAGGTAAATACCTGCATGTTCTGGAAGGAGGTGGCCATTCTGAACAAAACAACAGCCAGAGTACAAAAGGAGAGGAGAAAGTCTTAGGTCCTCCAGCCACCCCACTATGGACACAGGTAGAACCACTAACAGACCGTCTTCCTGCTCCCAGGAAAGGTTTGGGAGGTTTTTCAGCCTGGCCTTTGCTTTCTTGGCTCTCCAAGGACAGAGAGAGGACAAAATGTCACTCACACAGTACCTGTGAACCCTTGGAAGTGACCCCTTACACATCCATGCCTCTGCACACAGAGGCCTCAGACAAGACTCATCAGATCCACTGCAACTCCCCTTTGCCCGTGTCTGGATTAGTTCTGCGCTTCATCCATAGTCTGGTCTGTGCAATGTCACCAGGCAAAGTTAACCACCCCTCCTTCACGGGTTTTAATCTTCTGCACAATCCCTTTCACCTCTCAGCTGCTTTGAAGTCTGGCTGGTACCACAGTGCAGCTGAATAGGCATCCCAGCCCCAACCAGGCTGATCCAGACCTTTCTCACAACTACAAACACAGCTACTGAACTTGTTGTAAATTAAAAACCCCAAGTCTTTTTCAGGGTTGGTACATACTACAAGATCTTGGGTTCTTGCTTGGGGTCTGCACATCCTCAGCTGTTGTACTTAACATTTCCTAAGAGTGCTTTAAACATCACCACAGAGCAATCTCATTTCCCCCAGCCTTTGCTTTGTTAAACGGAAGTTTTTTCATCCCTATAAGAGTGCCTGTAGGGACACCCTGACCCAGGAGATGTGCCACTGGTTCCTTCTGCTTGCTCCCACCAGAACCTTTCCCCAGAAAGCTCAGATACCCCCCTGCCAACAGATGTTTCCTTACACAGCAAAAAAATTCATCTAGGAAAATATTTTAGTCAAAAATGGGAAAGAATTACAAAAATTACAAAAAAAATGAGAATTAACAAGAGTTACGAAACTTGCAAGCTCCAGGGAACTGAACCATTCAAGTATGGCTCCTTGATTTCATTTATTCACTTACAGGCTCATTGCTAAATTTTGATTCTATCCTGGTATCTAAACATTTTTATTGTGTCTAAGTCCTACACCACCATTCCTGACACAACCTCTCCTTCTAGATCACCATGGCCTTGTCTTCAGCAGGCACCATCACTTTGGTCAGATATTGCTAACCTGCCTTTCCTGCTTCCACTCTTTGTGCCAAGTGCCACCTTGCCCTTTCCTGCTACATAGCACTTGGCACATTTAAATTGAACAAAGGCAAAAGGTACTTGCCATAAATTACTTTAAGGCCAGTTAATGTTTCCAGCTGTACAAATTCAAGCCAGCAAGTTGTGGAACTGTTTTATGTTTATATTTAAGGCATCAATAAACAAACTTCAAATTTCACATTCCAGAAAAATCAGAACTTTCCCTCTAGTACATAAAACCACTGTAAGCAAACACAGTACAAGCTGGACTTGAGGCAGCCAAGACAAAGGGTTATTTGTCATATTACAGACACCAACTCCCATGAAAGGGAGAGAGAGATCATTATAAGAAAATGAACAAGAGTATGTAATAAGAAAGACATTACAAAACTCCGAAGACCTTTCTAAGCTAAAGACAATCCCATTGTTTAGGAGGTTCTCACACCACTACACCAAATACTTCAGCAAAGCACTAAACACTTTGATATACCACAGCAACAAATCTCTGCCACAGCTGACAAATGTAACTTGTTACTCAACTCAAAAAACTAATCAGCCCATGTAGTACCACTGAGTCTTTATCATCTCAATTGTTATTTGCTCTGATTTAGAAGACTGAGACCTCTGCTTATTCCTGGGCTATATGTCACTTTCTCGTGGAAATAGGAAATCTGAACCTTACAAAAGTTGCCAGAAAGACACGAGGTTCACTTACAATTCACTTCAGCTCACACTTTCTCCCCGCTGCCCAAACACAGAAAGATGAGCTACCTACTGAGAATGAAAGGAAGGCAGTTTCAAGTGCCAGCCTGACCCATCTTGGCAGAGATTCAACTGGCTACTGCCAACTCAAGGGACTACATAAGTCAGCACTGTAATACCGTAAAGATATTTTAAGACAAGACTTACTGTTGTATAGTCACCCTCACCTTGTGGAGTCAGTCAGTGCATTTTCCAGCTCTATGAAGATGCTTGAGTGAAAAGGCTCTGGAGCTTTGAGAATCGAGGGGGTGGATCTCTGGGGATGAAATCCCAGCTTGCAACTGGAAGTGGAAAATATCAAAATGTTATCACAATTGCTTCAAGTATGCAGGCCAATTCAAATTCAATTCCAAGATAAGCATGTGTGCACAGGGCTCAGCCAGGGAAAGGGCTCTCTGACACTGCAGTGAAATGGGTCTTCAGCAGCATTAGCAGGGACAGAGACCTAGAAAATTCATTGTAAACAGTTACAAGGGTGGTGTCAGAACTCACCACAGGCTCCCCATCCCCTTCTTATCCCCAAGCACATCAGTCTCACTCCAAAGGTCTAACATCCCAGCACCCAAAGACAAAAGGCCACGACCAGAGCCAGGATTTCACAGCACCCTGTGGATCAGCTTAACACATCTTACACCTAAGGAGCCTGGGCTACCTTCAAGGCATTTGTTTGAAAAATTAACAGATTGTTTAATCACAGCAATAAAAATAAAGCTTGCAAGAGCTTAAGACTCAACACGATGTCCATAATCATAATCTCATCCATGGAGTTGCAAAAGCCTAGATTATTCTGCTTAACATAGCCTCTGGAACTTGGAAGCCAAACGACCCTGCAAAACCCCTCTGCTTTATCATTTGCACCTCCCTTGTCCCCAAAAATTCTTCAGTTCAATTTCATTTATACTTTTATAACAATATGTGGTCAAAAGCACAAGCTCAAAGGTAAAAGTCTGCATTCTCCTGCAGGTCCCAAAAGACAGGACAACCTGAAGCTGCAATTTCCAGCTCCATACCAGAAATTTGTCCCAGCTGACACACTAAAATCCAAATGCAAACAAATGAAATGTAATACTGCCTTATTAAGAGGGCCTCCCCCTACTTGCAACAACACCCAACCATTCTGCTTGCTGTTCTCAATTTGCATCAGCATTCTATTGTCTGCAGAAACATGCATAAGCAGACTTGCCAAACCTCTTAAAGATTCAAAGGCTGGGAAAAGAAAAGAATTTCTGAAAGCTGGCTGCAGTGGTCTGTAAACACATTCACACTTCTCCCCTAATTACAGCCCGGTGCAAAGGCAGCATCTGAGAAATGCTTCTTAGTGAGAAACTCTGCATATTAAAAAAACCCAAAAAACACCAAGGTGTCCACACATTTGGCAGTTTACCAACTATCTCTGAGGGCCAGATAGGACTGGGAGCTCAGAATTACCTCAAGTGATGTTTTCAGAACTAAAATGCTACAATTATGGACTGGAAGGATGCCCCAGCAAATGGTATTGCTCACATTCCATGAACATACAACACTGATATTCCAGCAGTTACTTGACACTTCAATGCCCCATGAAGGATTGGAGGTGGATGTTTGTACCGCTGTCTAGAGCTGGTGACTAATTAGGTACTGTCATTTTTTGCAAACCACTTAAACTTTGCATTTGCACAGATTTAACAGATATGCATTATATAGGTAAGCATATAAAGTAACACAATCCAAGTATTAATGCCTCAGAACATCCCTGCCATGCAGAGTCAAATCTTTGCAGAAACAATACCAAATAAGAGAAGGCTTTCACAGCAAAAATTCTAAGTCACCATGAAGATTATGCAGCTAAAGCTATGCCACAGCCAGACAGTTCTTTCAAGCCTGCTCCTCCCATTCCAAAATAAGACTTGAATCTACTGTATTAGTGTTTTGTTCTAATCAGTTATATTTATAACTATAGCTGCATTCCCTAATATAAGTAGAATTCAGAGATTAGATTAGCTGGCAAATGATGAAAGAAGTCTGAGTAAAACTGTAAAACAAACCAAGCTCAGAGTAAAATGATTTAATCCTTTGCAGTTCAAATGGAAGTTCATTTTCTCAACATCATCTCCTTGTAACCAATCTATCCATCAGACACACAACGCAAAACCTCTCACCCTCTCAGGCACTACTACAGTGCAATGGCAACGGTTCAAATCAACTTAAATTAGGCTGTACTACATTCCATCACATGATATCATGCAACAGATGTTACTCTAAGAACACATAGGGCAATTATTCAGAATAAACTGCTGTAATTCGTATGGTGAAATGAATGGGTCCCCTCTATGAAATTGCTTTATCAAATTTTATACTGAGATTCAGAAATTGAATATTGCCCAAGTTTGCCATAGTTAACCCAAACACTTCAACTGGCAACCAAAAACAAGTAGTGCTCTTATCGTACTTAAGCTCAGTAATTTTGATATCAATAGATAAGCCAGAATTCCACTTAACCCTTTAGTTCTGCAGTGACCACTGAGTTAGATGAGGCATTATGAAGGTCAAATGAAATGCACTTCCAAAAGGCAAGAGTTACCCCTCCTCCCTCCTCAGCTGCATGGTAATCTTCCATCTCCCTTGAAAAGTTCATGTTTTGAAAATTAAAGCAGAAGAGATAGTTCAGCCAACCTAACTTAGTAAACTTAGCTAAGAGCTGTTCTGTTGGAAGAATTATGGATGACCTTTACCTCAAACAGATATGCAAGCTTTCCATACAGCACAATTTGTAAGGTATTTAACACTAGCAGCTTGCACAGGTACGAATAAGTGATGTTTTACATAAGCAAAAGCAATCTCAGAAATGCATTTGCTTCTTTGTTTTTAAATCATAGGGACATTGTTCCATAGCTGTTTGGCTCTTTGGATGATGCAGAACTCCTCAATACCTTTAAGTAACATACTCCCAAACTCAGGACTGGCTCTCTGGTTTGAAATTTAACATGGTTCAAACTTGGCTCTAAAATACAGGTCTGCAAAATAAATATTAAAAATATTTGGAGGGAAGTGGTTAGTTGTTCAATCCTACAGGAGGGTGTTTTTCAGTCAGTGAAGACTCCTGCAATGTTTCTAACCAGACCTCGCAGCACCATGTGAACACACAAGAAGTAAAGCCTGAAAAAGCTGAAATGGCTGGTCTGCAGAACAAAAGCGCTACACAAGGTGAGGGCAGAGCCCCGTTCCCATCAGGTGTTCCCTCGCATGGCACCTGCACACACCGGCGGCCAGGGCTGTGCCTCACCCCACACACGTGCTGTGGCGCCACGGGGTGGGGACACAAAGGTGTCCCGAGCCACGAGCTACAGCCCCTCTGCAGGCACCCAGGGGGGTCTTGCTTTGGGCAGTCCCGGGCAGGAGCCCTGTCGGGACCCAGCGGGGCAGTGAGGGGGATGCAGAGCGGCTCGGCTGGCCGCCCGTCCGTCCGTCCATCCATCTTCGTGTTCAGGGGCGTCCTGCCCTCCTTCCCTCTGCCCCTGGGGGTGTTCCCTCGGACCGCCCCGCGCTCACCCCGGGCGGGACGATGCGGGCACAGGCACAGGGGGCAGGATACGGATCCAAGCGGATGAGGACGCGGCACGATCGTCCTTGGGAGGTCGCCGCTTCACAGCGTACCACGAAGAGGTTTCTCACCCACCGCGGCCGCCAGCGAACAGCTCCGTGCCCCAGGGCAGCCCACCCGCGACTGGCCACGCGGGGGGAGCGGCCGCACCGGCACCTCTGCCACCATCACCCTCTGATACCCGCACCGGCACCCCCCTG